>VDFB02278303.1:0-51579 GCA_007258455.2 Sequoia sempervirens | reverse complement strand
GTCCATTGTTCTACCCAATAATTTTACTATGATTTTAATCTCAAGTAAATAAATTATGATGCTAACACTTAGCAATAAAAAATTTATTTTCATATATAAGAATAATATGCACATTTTAAATATTCATCATTCCAAAATTTCTCATTGCATTACAACAAAGTATTTCAACTTTCCAAAGTATTGATTTCATATTGCGTAATTTCATGATTGCATTTACTCTTTTACAACCTTCCATAGAAATGGATACATAAATAATTACATAGCTTTCATGAGCTCACAAGCACTAGGTATATGAATGGTCCAAGTGCCCTCCATCAAATCTTGGTCACCTACTGATGAGAAGAAGCATCACTCAAGCGATTTTCTGCTAACCACATACTCATTATGGTCCCCCACACATCTACCTAACTTGGTAAGATGGCCCTCCCTTCAACAAAGAGATTGGTTTGGTAACCCCATAATAAAAAGGACCTTCCCTGAGTTGGTGGTGTCATATACATTTCTAGATCTATCACATAATGGCTATAACCTAGACATATGACATTCCCTGCCTAGTGCGTAAACTCATATCACGGTGAACTAAAAATGTAAATAATGACAACTTACACTACTTTGGCCAAAGTATTCATCACCCCTAATCTAGAATAGATGCCACACGCTCACCCACCTTCCTAGCTCAATTTTTATTTACCATTCATATCCTATTCATAAGATATCCCCTTACGCCATGGAGTAATCTTAACCCCAGGAATAACCTATTGACCTCTTAAGTTTATTATGAAACTTCTACTTAAGTAATTCAAAGTAACTCTAACTTACCAATTAACCATACAGATAAACATAACTTCATATCATTAAATTACTCTATTTCAAAAGTACAATCTCAACAATAAAAGTTCCAATCAAGAGCGTAATCTCAACAATAAATGACTCCCATCAAAAGGTATAATGACCTCAATCAAAAGTATAATCTTCAACAATAAATGACTTCAAACAAAGATATGATCCATAATCAAACGATCAATTAGTCCACATAGGCTAATTCTCAACCTATTTGCTTCAATCAATAACCAAAAAATAACCCTACCAAATAGATTATTCCTAACCTAGGGTTTCAACCAAGGTAAAGTAACATTCAAGTGAACATAAACCAATCATAAAAATTATCTTTCAAATACCTCATACATTCACATGTTTACTATATTTGTATATCATCTGGAGGACATAATCAACTTGTGAGGATTTGGTGCTTTTACACCGATAGTCGTCTCACAATATGGTTTTGGGTTACTAAAACATGTGTCCTCTTTTAGAATTTTGTGAATAGGAAAAGACTCTTAATAAAAATAAGAAAATATCATAACCATTAAATACAACTCTCAACCCTATTATTGAATATTGATATAACCTTTCAAGTTTATGCCCTAACTCTAGGGAAAGATTATCTTCCTACTTTCTAGAAGAAATAAGTTATCAATCAGGTAAAGATTATCCATCAAGGTTTGCATAACATTGCTACCTAACAATGATGACATTTCTATCATGCCATCTTTCCCTCTGTATTACCAACCTCATTTTCCATGAAGGTTTACCTAGTATTAAAGCACTTCAAAGTAATACAATATAGTGTTCTCCAACTAAGCATCAAGTTCTATATAATCTTACTTATATAGTTCATGGTAACCACTTAACATTCATAATCCAATGAATATAGTATATGCATATAACCCTCTATCGAGGTTTACTAAAAACTAGACTTCTCAAACATCTTTCATACTTATCTAAAGAAGATGATAACCAATTCATAATAGAATAACTTACTTTCCAAACAAGACAAACAAATTCATACAATCTTTTCAAAACATAAAATGCATAAAAGAGTTGAATTTAGCATGCATCTTTATGTAAAGCTTCCAAAGATTAAACTGGATTCCTAGCTTATTCTTCTCCATAATCAACAAGTGTTTCCCAACTATCTCTCTTCCACTCACCAAAATCGTACTCTCAACAACCTCTCACAAACTCTCAAAAACCCCTCACAAAATCTCAAACTCAAAAAATCATAATGATATCAACTTAGAAAATAAGCATCAAGTGTGCATAATGCATCCCATTTGAGGGAGAAAGCACCTCAATTTATACACAAATGTGAGCAACTACAGGCTAGAAATAAGCTATCAAATTAGCACTTCTCAATCCAAAAGGTTCGATGCAACAAGAAGAAGAAAAGGTGGAAACTATAAACATTGCACAATAAACACATGCTCGACCAGATTTCATCATAGTGAATGAGTCACTTATTCAAATGGACATCAAGAATAACAATAAAAAATGCAAGGTTAATGTCTTCTACAGGTCAACTCATTTTGGCCAACTTCACATTTGACCATTTCTCATATTTCAATTTGCTTCACATGCTAGAATTTTTTTGTAGATTAGACTTCTACCTAGTTCATACTTTTCATATATTGGCACCACCAAAACATCATGTTCCCCTATTCTTTTGTGTTGCTATTGATAAAGACCAAGTCAAAGTTTCTTGTACGTGAGTATTCACTTTGCCCTTGCATTTTGACTTAGTCTTGGAAAAATATCTCACATGTTGGTTTGTTTATGACTTCATGCGCTTTACTCTAGGACTACCAAAGTTTCTTATTACTCAACATTTAAATGCTACTACAATGTTATTTACTTTTGTGCAGTAACATGAGTTCCCTCTCTATTTCAAACTCTAAACATTTCCTATACTTGATGTTTTAAAGGCTTTAGACTCATTCCTTATGCATTATATACCTATTTGTTGGTGCAAGCTTTTAAACTTTACTCATTCTCATGCTACACCCATGCGTTGTCCATTAATATAAATATAAACAGTGCTTAATTATACGCTATGATAATAACAATGTATTATATCAAATACATGTTACGTGTTTCTTTACAACAATGCTTCAATATTATATATATTATTATATATTATAATATCAATATTAATATATATATATATATTTATAAAATTATTCTTTGGTATTTAAATGTATTCATCATTATATATATATATACACACGAATATATAAATATATATGTTTCATCAACATATATATCATGTATTAACATCTTTTATTATGGTGAATTTTACATATTTGTACATATATTAAGTGTATGCACATACATATGTGACAATCGATTACTCGAATTGGCAATACTTATATGCATGCATATTTAATATATGTTGTCACGCACATATAAGTACTCAAGCATAGTCATTCAAATGTATATATACTAGCACTTGCACCCAATGGGGGTTCAAGGGAGACGCCGATAGGAAAATAAAGAAGAAGCAACAATGAATTGTCTAAATATGCAAGTGGTGGTAGTAAAAGATATTTGTATAAAGTAATGCACTATACAGGAAAAGAAGGTACAATCTTTTGTTGGGTTTGTTCTCTATAAACAAGGAAATCCCTTTGAATAATTTAGGCGAATTGAGAGATTGAGAGCGAAGACAATGTCTTAAGAAGTTGAAAGATTAATAAACATTCCAAGAGTGATCAGAAACAATTAAAACCAAAATGCAATTGATTGTTTTCTATTTATTACCCTATTCCAAAAAAAAAAGAAGAAAAATGGTATGGAACTGAGGATAACAATCAAAATACCTGGTTATAGAAAGTATGAGTAAAAGCAGTCATCTTCCTGAAGGTTAAAGGGATTTTTTCTTCGCTTCCGGAAAGTAGCACGTGCCGAGAATCGTACCTGCCAAGCAAACACCAGAGTGATCTTCGAATCGAAAATGCACGTAAACGTACCGTCTTAAAAAGCCCAATGTTTGATACGGTGAAGCCATAGCGGCGTCTCTGCAATTTGTGCATAGAGTTGAGCTTCTTCTGTTGCCAGGCGAAAGAAAGCGTAGCACCCCGTCAGCGCTGCCACCGCCCACCGGCTGAGACAGAGCAGTTTTGGTCTGTTTATCCCACGGTGGACCAGTGTAGTTATCGAATGTGACTGTAACATATGCAGGCAATGCAGGTGGTTTTGATCCAACGAGATATACAATATCTCTGACTTGACCAAGCGATCCATTTACTAGTCTAGCTTGGGTCCATAGGTTTGTTGTAAGCATGACATGTTGACACTTGCTTAGTAATACCTCTTGGGGAAGTTGTTCGTCACTATGATCGACACCTAGTTTGGATTGTGTATTTTCCGCACAACTTAGTGCAATGGGGACATTAAGTAGTTTCAACATTTTTTTGTTGTGTAATGTTACCAGCTCATTTGTAGCAAATAAGTGTATCGATTGGTTGAAATGTTCTTGTTCAGTCTTTGTTAGTTGCTTGTTGGTGCGAGTCATTAATAAGTCCCAATCTTGTTTTGTCGGTTCTGCATTGCGAATGTTTTGTAATGTTTGAAGAAATTTTATTTGAATTGGATCATCACCTTGTTGTCTAAACATTGTTTGTAATGTAACAACTGTATTAAATTTGTGCCATAGGTTTCTTGCAGTTGTGTGTGATGCATAGATAGGCTTATCCATAACAGGTGGGAGTTGTGCAAGGTCTCCTACAAGAATTATAGACACGCCACCAAAGCAAGTATGTTGCTAATGGGGGAATTCTTCACATAACCTACTATCAATTTTCAATAGAAGTTTAGGCCCAATGAAGCTCATCTCGTCAATGAGAATGTATTGTATATTTTTCATGTCTTCCTGGAATGTTGTCAGTGCTTGTCCTTGAAATGGTTTCATTTCTCTAATTGGAATCTTGAGGGTTGCATGTATAGTTGAGGCATGTATGTTAAATGCTGCAATTCTTGTTGGAGCAAGAACAAGGAGGGGGTTTACTCTTGTTGGTATGCAAGTTTGCAGTGCATTTCTTATGCAATGA
This sequence comes from Sequoia sempervirens, assembly GCA_007258455.2. Classification (NCBI taxonomy): domain Eukaryota; kingdom Viridiplantae; phylum Streptophyta; class Pinopsida; order Cupressales; family Cupressaceae; genus Sequoia; species Sequoia sempervirens. Next base: position 46,693 of record VDFB02278303.1, on the reverse strand, counting down.
ATTAGATAGGATTTTCCAGTGCCAGCAGTTCCTTGTATGACCATATGTAACAGTTGGTTGAAGCATTTCTCCATTGAGTGGTTTGTTATTATATTCAGTGCTAGTTGTTGTTGGGGTGATAATGTATAGTTGTGGTGGTTCATATTTGAAGGGGAATGCAAATCTTGTTGAGACATCTTGTTTGTGTGCAAAAATTGAAGGGCAACATCATGTAGATTTGTAGGGACATTATGATTTTCCCAATTGTGATTGTTATCAAAATCACGTCGACCCAACATATCAAGTTCATTCAAGTTTAGATTATTAGTGATGCCCAATTGAGATAGTAACTCCCATTCGTTCATTTCTATAGTTTCTTGTTGATCCATATTATCATCAGAAAAACATTTGTCTTCAAGAACATCTTCAATTTGTTCAGTGCGATTAACATGCCATGGATTGTATTTTTGTGCATTCATTTGCTTCCAATGGTTGATGATTTATTCTTTGGTAAGGCCTATATCTTCATTTATTTGTCGAAAAGGATTATACAAAAGCAACTCACTCCAACATAAGGTTTCAAAGTTTTTCGAGTCTTCTTTTGGAATGGTATGGAAATGCGGAAACACTTGCACAATTGCTTGTTCTTTTCTATTCAACCATTTACATCCTTTTCGAGAAGCAGCATATGTGAAGGACCTAGCTGATTCAATTAGTGATACATTTTCTAGGTGACATGGTTGGTTCATGTAGGATTGTATATATAGTTAGATAGTATCTCACTACCAGTGCTCATTTTTTTTAGACAGTGGAACACTTTTCGACCTACATTCAACGACACAAAATTGTGATTGCAAACAACGAGGGGTAATTTTTGTAGCAAATGGCATGTTTCTTGGGCTCCTATATCTTGTTCAGCAACAATCTCGGCCATGAACTTTTGATATGCTTTCAATGCTTAATCTTGCAATCTTTCATTTGAAGATATTCTTTCCAACATAGAAACACAACTTTCTGATTTTCTTTCGGCTTTAGATGCATACTTGGCAATGTATTTGAGTACAAGGAGGCATGAGATGACGGGTTGGCAATCTATATTAGCTCTCCATATAGAGAGCATCTCTGCGTTATGAATGTTTAACCTATCATCATTTCTCGATGGTTCGTAAGATTTGTTTCCAGATTCATCACATGATAAAGTGGATTCCTTGCATTCTTTCCATGGAGCTTTGTATCTGCATTCAACATGATGCCCTTTTCTGCGTAGGCATGTTTGCTTTGTGCATTTAGTGTGTCTTTGTACACGGTTAACTAACTCTTCATAATCGATGGATGGATTGATAGAGAATATTTCAGATGTGTTTAGCAGGCATGGATCATCCATTGGGGTTCTATGTATGATATTAATCATTTCAGATTTAGAGCGAGGGTTCCAAGCAGTCACATAGTTATCAAAGAATTCTTTTGCTTTACCCACTTGTGAACTGTTTCCCCAGTCGAGGGTATCCATGTTTGGTGCATTCTTTAGCCAAAGGAACCCATACACATGTGCAGAGCCTCGATGCTACCATTCATACCTATACCAATAATTTGTTGCATGCAAGAGTTTCTCAATGACCTCTTCATGAAAGATTGTGAAGCGGTGATGTAGATAAAGGGATGTGGTCTGGGGGTTTCTAATCACATTGTCTATACGATGCTTGTTGGAGGCAATTGTGGAAGTATTGTCGGTTGGGAAAAGCTTATGCAATGTAGGCCACTTAGTGTCCGCTGCACTCAGTGTGAAGAACAAAGTCGGGGAACCTATTTGGTTGATCATGTTTGTTAGATCACCACGACACTTGTTCCAATAAGCCCATGTCCCACGTAAGGTAGAGCCAAAATGCATCAGTTCTTCAGCCAATTGTTTATCCAGTAGGTTCTGTAGGTGGGCACGAAGATGTTCAATAGTTGTAGGAATATTGTCTTCAACTTTTCTTTTGATGAATATTGATGCAGATGCTTGGCTACGATGTCTCATCATAAGATTTAGAAGGAAGTATCTAAATCGTGGATGTTGGCCAAATCTATTATCATGATATCACATAAGATGCAAGGCATACTCATGCAGTTGCACTTCCCTGGCTCAAGGTTGCATAGGTAGTGCATTTCCATTTGGAAAAAGTGTGGGGAATGCCATGTCAAAAAGCCCCTCAGTAGTGTACTCATTTATGGGATTTGAACTTATCTTGGGCCAATTAATGATGGTATCATTCTCATTTTCTATCTGTAAAGATTCCTTAATGATTTGCAACTCACGACGTTTATTTGGTAGGCTTACCACAAATGATGTTGAATATTCCGTTCCACTTTCTAGATCATCTTCATTATTAGTAGCTTCATTGTCTTTTTTTATGGGTTCTTCATTGTCGCTTTGAATTGTATGAAGCATTTCTGAAATGTCTGTAGTACAATCAGGGAGTAGGGACAATGCATCAACTTTGATCTCAACATCTTGGTAGTATGGGTTGTACTGTATTTTGTAGCCCAACGCATTGTGAACACGACTTCTACTAACATAGCAATCATAATGCCTCCCATGTGTATGAGTTCTTTGAACAATTAATAAGTCCAAGTCTTTGATTTTATGCGGCAAAGACTTAGTTATTGTTGTGATATCTTGTGGGAAGCTGATTGTGTGGCCACTATATTTGTATTGTCCACCATGAGCATGGGTAACTTGCAATATTGGATTGAAACGTGCAATTAGCATCTCTTCAACCTGAGTGAGAATGCCCAAAACATGTGGTTGTTCACCTGGGTCCATATTATTACTCGAAGAGAATCGATGTATTCCTTTCTTTGAGCTACATCTTTTACATGTATGATTGTTGTTTGATGAACAAAGACGCATACCAGGATACCGTTCCTTAGATATAGAATATGTGTGTAGGTTTGACAATGCATCTATTCTTTGGCAAAAAAAATTAGATGCCTCCATAAAGTTGGCAGACCAACTGAATTCCCTTGTTATTTGGACTCGTGTTTTGAGGCATTTGTGCTGGGAGTTGTGTTTCATTTTGTTTTTTGTTTCCATGTTCTAGATTTGAACTAATTGATTCAGTGGGAATATATGTACTTGTAGAAGCTTGTGTGTGGTCAGGTATTGGTTGATCTGGTGTTTCTAGTAAGCGTTGGGTTCGCTACATAATTTCTCTATGACAAGCATAATACAAGCGACTTCTCTTATGAGATTCTAGGGATTTGTTTTTACTATTGGCTGCTTGGCTTTCTAATTCTTCCATAGTGGAGTCCATCATCTGGAATATAAACAAAAGATAAAATAAATATAAACAAAGAAAATGTGTATATTGCAACGCCACTAAAATGTGAAAATTACAAAAGCCATTTTGCTTGACTTATATGTTAGATCAATATGATAAAAATGAAAACATATGTACGTATGAAATAAATATGTTAAAGTGTGAATGTTACGGTTGTGAAAAGTACATTTGCATTCTGCTTTTTATTTACAGTAAACATATAAATCAAGTTTTGAAGGGATCCTAAAACCCTATACAAGGAAAATTCTCAATCGTATAGCGATTGGGGAAAAAAAGAACACAAGCAGGTAGGGGAAAACAGACAAGAGTGGACAATTACAATCTTGTGCTAGTTTACTTTTCGTAAACATTGCACATGTTAGCAATTTGATTTAATAAAATATTGCTTTCATTTGCAAAATCAATTGCACCAAATTCTAAGACTGTTGATTTCAATTGTGATTCATTATTGTAGGTTTCATTTCTACTTGTCAGAGTGAAGAGAAATTGTTTACATAGTACATTGTGAATGACCTCTTCACTATTTTCTGTAGCATCTTGCTTGAACTGCAACATGTATAGTTCCTTTGCAGGCATGCCAATGAGTTTAGTTGCTTCTTCTTCAAAAGAAATTGCCCATAGAGTGCTTGTGTGATCTTAAAGTTTAATTTGAAGAACATATTGATAATCACAATCTTCAAAGGTAGCTTCACACTTTGAAAAATACCATTTTCCGTCATCACTTTGTAGAGCTCTTTTCTTACATTGTTTCCCCTTGGTCTTAATAGGGCAAGCTGGATAACATAATGAATTTGATTTGATAAATACTATTGTTGCTTTTACAATGCACTGGAGGGGTTCTGTTGTATCTGAAGACTCTTCTACGACGTTGGAAATGGTTTTCCGTATGAGAAGTAGGGGCGCATCTAGAAGGTTTGTTGTGGATGTGAGAAAACCATTCCCATCTTGCGCAAACCAAGCCTGTAGTTGTGTTGTTTCTTCAATTTCAGGGTTAATAAACAACTGGGTGGTAACTAAAGTGCTCACAACCTTACTATTATATTATGTAATGCGACCATTTTTAATGGCAAGCACAAGTGACTTTTGTGCATGATATAGTTCCTGGAGCTGTGCACCTTCCTTTTGAGTCGCTCGTCCCCACAAAGTCACATTTATTGTGAAGGTAGACATGTCTAGCTACTTGAGGCTCCTCCTAAGAACCTCTATGCCATCTCTTCTTATTGTAGAGGTAGGGTCCACACATATAACAATTCCTACTACATCAATTAAAGAATTGTTATTTGTATTCAAGATCTCATTAATGGGTGTGAAAGAAAACTGATGCGTTGGAATTAAGTGGTCATCATCAGTAAGAGTGACCTTTGAATCATCCATCAAAGTGATTTCCATTTGACTATTCAACTTATTGTAAAACTTATTAGCAGCTTTGATGGTCTCGCCAGAGATTGTATATACAAACCCAATGTGAACATTTTTGTAATGGAGGTCTGCAACTTCATTAAAGCAAGTCACATGCACTTCAGTGTTCTCACTGTCTACAATGTCAAAGCTAAAAACTTGCCCGGTCCCTTTCTTTGTGTCAAATTGGTGGATCTCTTTTTTCATAGTTACACGACCTTTTATTATCCACCTTGTCTGAAATGGATTCAATATTTTAATAGGAGTGATAGTTGAGGTATCACTTTTCATGTGCAGTGATGCATGTATCCCAAACATCATTTTTTTGGGGGTTGGTTGCATAGATGTTCCACTCTCACCAACATTTGTGCATGAATAAGATGAAATCGCTATTGTTTCATGTATAGGTTGCTATGGTTCTTTGAAGAGGAAGGTGGGATCCCCAATGACATCATGTTGTGTGCATGCAATCTCCAATTTAGAGATTACAATAAACCTATATGTAAATAAAGTAAAATGCACTTTTATTAATGCATAGTAACAAATAGAGATGGACATGTTCAATTTGAGAACAACATTGGACTAGTTGGCTCACCTTGAGTTACAAATAGTAGGGCATGTGTATCCTATGAGCTGTATGATAGAACCCTTTTGAATTAGCTCTGAAGTTAAAAAATGGTTATACTTTCTTGGCAAGATTGCTTTTTGAAGATGCAATCCATTAGACAAATCTAATATGTATCTAATGGTTGATTCATTGCCATGGCCAAATGTTGAAATATTGAAGACTTGGAGATGTGGATATATGTCTTTGGTTCCAGTGTTTATCAATGTGATTGCATTTTGTGTCAAAGAGCTAGACATAGCTAAAGGGAGGTTAAGGAGCCCTATAAAACCCAATGAGTTGATAAGTATAGTCTGGTTTATAAGTAAAAATATACAAATTGAAAGCTGGATTCTTTTCTAAAAGCGCAAAGCAAAACAAAGCATGCAATTTTCCTTATATATAAAATGGATTAAGTATTTAAAAAAGGAGATGTGTGCACCATAAAGGTTCCTTGGTTTTATTATCCTTGCTAGAAAGAATGCTTAAATACACATAGAAGCATTAAATACAATTTATAGAGTGAAGGTGATTGAAAATAACCGAGAGGAGGAAAACAAACCTGTAGGTAATGACTGTATTGTAGTTGGGACAAGGATTTATTTGGCTGAAACAAATTTGATCCTGTGGATGAAAGGAAGCGCAAAAAAGTTAGTGAGCACAAGTCATTCACATAACAAACAAATGGTTTAGTTAATTATTGTCTTGGTGCAGGATAGTCAGTCGAAATATTTTTTTTAAAGGAAAGACGAGTTTCAATGCTAAGTAATTGACATTCTGTTAGTTAAAAAGTTCAAAATTTGAAATGAATAACGGGTCTAGCTAAATTTGATTGTAATGGAAATAAGGGTTAGCAAATTCGATAAGCCATTGAAAACTTATACGTGTAAGGGTGTCAAATACTAATTAACAAATTAGATGTATACATTTTAATAGAGAACTCCAACATGTTTTATTTGTGTGTATGTATTAAGAGAGGAAAAAAACACATGCATACTTACAATAAAAGAAAGTAGTTGTTTGTTTTGTTTCTACTTGTATTAGAAATAATGAGAATGTGTAAACAAAAGACTTGAGTTTTTTTTGGAGAACTAGTTGTAGAAATGAAACATTGTTGGCACTTGATGACATTAAGTGTAAAAACGAAGAATGGAAGGAAAGTATCATAATTTCCACCTAAAAAGCTACAAGTGCAAATCAAACGTATGCATAGTTAATAGAGGACATAATTATATTAGAATATCACATACAATTTACATAGATATGGATTAGATACAAAATACATAGTAGCGAAGGACTTTTGCAATGTAGCTCCAATGCAAGGCAAATAGCCATGTTTGTAACACAAGGAAAGGAGCATCTATCGTAGGAACTTCCACCAAAAAAGTACAAAATATTCATAAGTGGTAGTGTTCGTATACACAATACAAAAGTAAATGACATATGCACACATGTGAAACAAAATTATTTCCAAACATTGTTCACATAGTTCAGGAATGCAAGCTGGATGTACAGAGTGCCGCCCTGTCTACAGTGAGCATCAGTGCACATTTCATGCAAAAAAGTGCAGAACAAAGCCAATGTGTCGCAAGTTCTATGAAAGTATTTAAGTGTTGTTTCCACTGAAAATATCTCATCCTCTAGCACATTATGTATATATGGAACAAGTTGTTGCATTTTTTGCACGATATCAAGGCATTTGATGGTGATACCACATGCAAACCTTTGAATGAACCTTGGAGGAGGTCCACCCCAATTGGTAGAGGGAGGTGAGCCAAGTGGAGTGTAGGATGAGCCATCACTATTGGATTTCTCAATGATGTCATCAAGTTGACCAGAGTTTTCCATTCCTGAATTAAATAAATTTGAGATTGTACCTAGTGTTAACTAATAGCGACATGTAAAAAAACATTCCAAAGAAACATACAATAAAGCATATCTTACATTTAATTAATTCTATAGAAATTTAATAATGTTCAAGGGATAAGCCGAAAGGAAATTAAAAGGTAAATTTTAGACATATTTTAATATAAATTGTGGAAACATGCAAGTTCAAATACACTATATTGATCAAAACAGATTATAATCAATAAGCAGCCATTAAAGAGAGGCTGCAGAGAGAACGGAAATTGATATGCAGATCCAAGAATACAAAATATTATTCCAATACAAATAAATATTCTCTTACTTAAATTAAAGCATGGAATCATAATAAAACACAAAAAACAATTTGACTTACAAAAAAATGCAAAATCTCTCTTTTTCATTTGTAGTGCAAAAAACTATTTTCAAATCTAAGTTTATATACAAATGATTAAGGAACATCTATATGTGAAGAAAAAGATACAAAATTGCAATTCTGGCATAAAAACTGAGAATTTTTTTTGAAATTTTTGTATAGTATAGGATGAAAGTAGAACTTTATGCAAATGTATGTTTCCTTCCTTTATAAGACAAGATCTGCCAGCCTCCAAATTTTGTGTTTGTTTATATTTTACATGTTCTATTTTCTTACATTTTATATAGTTGTATTTTAATTGCTGAATTGTTGTATACTTTATATATTTTGTAATTAAGTAGGACAATTGAATGTATTCTAGATTTTGTTATTTTGATCCATGTAAATCAATATGTTAAGTCAAATTGCACATATGAAAAAATAAGATAAGAAAAGTATTATTATATTTCCAAAGCCACTTAAACTATACAATTATAATTAGGGGAGAAGCCACTTAAACTTGAATAAAACCAAGAACTCATAACAGAATTGTACTTTTGATAGTGTAATGTTTAATATGCTCTGTCAATCTATATATATACTGGAAAGAAGCAGAAGCAATCTCAATCTCAAAATGTTGTTTGTACAAAGCAACTATTTTTTATTGGCTTTAATCTGGATTTCTACTGAGCTCATTAAAATTCAGAGTAATCTCAAACATAAACAGTCTAGATTTCTACTGGATTCATTAAAATGTTGTTTGTACAAAGCAACTGATTTTATGAAACTGCATAAAATTAGTATACTCACAACAATCAATAAACAGTCTAGACCAAAGAACAAAGTTTTCCCTGTGGTCTAAGTAATAGCAACTGGCTTTGACAACAAATGTGGAACTGATGTAGTCTCAAACATAGAGTAACCTGCAGCTCTTAACTTGAGATACTATTTCCTTAAACCTGTATCAAATTCTACTTCAAACATAAAAAGAAATCTCAGAAGATAATTGAACTCATTACTTCTAATTTGAAATGGTTAATGAAATATATCATGGAATTAACAAGAAAAAAGAAGAGAAACATGAAGTCATTTATTTTATTGTCTCATGCAAGTGAATACATGAATACATGAATAAATAAATGTTCTTGACTTTATCTTTAAATCATTCTCAAGCAGTTATCTTGTCTTCCACGGTTCCAAGAGCTTAATTTATTCCTCTCAAGTAACTGCCATGTATAACTGGAGACGGGCACACAAAGGTCAAACTTCTGGTAGAAAGGGGCAAAAGTCCTCTATAATACAGTTCCAAAACAAAAGCAACTTACACTAAGGGACAGAAGGCTAAAAAACAAAAAGTAACCTCATCAAATAGACAACAAAGCTATAAAGTTCTTAACAGGGTTGGTATGGTCGATTCAATTTTAGGCATATACGATATAGATGTACAGTCCATCCAAGTCAGCACCATCAATAGAGAACAAAAAATAGAGAGAGAGAGAGAGATTATATGCATCCAAAGCAAGAGAACTATGACTGTCATGATATTTCTAAGTAGCATAATCTACTTTAAGAAAATACTACTTAAAAAGATGTCAACTGTGACAAACAGAAGTCATGAAAAGGTTAAAGAAACTTTGCAAAAACAATAGGTCAGGTCAAATTAGTGTACAACCTTAGGATCATTAGGTTCCTACATTAATTTGCAGAACTCACTGATATCAACAGAAAGGTAATAAACGAAAAAATTGTCACAAGAAACATAGTTAAGGACTGGAAAGCCTCTTGAGAACGTGCTTGACAATTATGTTGTCCTCCTTACCATTCTTGCAAGTAGGTGTCTGTGGTTGAAAATAGCAGCTTCTAGAAATATAAAGTGAAAACACAATATATATTAATCTTGATACATGAGTTGTTGGGTGGGATGAATTATAGTGGTAAATCATCAGGCTTTTATATGCCATAACACAATGAAAAGGAGAGATATAAATCCTAGGTAAGACAAAACTGGACCTGCAAAACAAATTTACCAGTCCAAAAAATATTAATTCACGGATTTGCCAACATAACACATGGGGCAGTAGTGTTTAGGGATGCATCATTGATCCAGGAAGTGTTGGTAACATTGCCTTTGCACGACAACTAAATTAACTTAAGTGCAAGCAATGTATACATTTACAAATGTCCAAATATTGCAAAAAGACATGCCATCAAATTTCAACCATATAAATTTTAACTGTATTCTCAAATTATTAAAAGCAAATGGTGAAAAAAGAAGTGCTATTAGTTATCAAACATATAAAATTTTATAAGGATCCTCAAATGATTATGAGGATGCTGTCATCTAAGAGGAATCTCATCAATGTCAATTTGAAGAATATTATTAAAAAAATTCAATCTTCAAATAAAATTGATATTTGATTCACTAATTTTTTGTACAACATTAACTTAGATGTGGACAATTTGAGGACCTGGAAGCGAATTTCAAAACAGGCTCCATAAATATAAACTATAGTACAAATGTCTATCACTCAGCCATGCAGAAGTGGAAATTTAACAAATGCAACTGAGGTTTCAGACCTGCAAGGCTCTCATCCTACTTAAATGTCCATTCAAGTTCTATTATGTTTCCCATTATTTCCCATGTCTTAAAATATGCAAAGATTTTGAAGTTGTTCTCAAGGTTTCTCTTTTTTACATGGAATGCACTGCACTGAGATTGCCGATCTTGAAACACAAAACACAACAAGAATAGTCCTCAATATGAAGAATTACACATTTGACATAATTTCTTCACCAAGATAAAAGTAATGTGAATCTAGCAGCCTTCAACACTATACAAAGTCAGAAGGTATAAAAATTAATAACATATTAGACCAAAACTTTCACCTAATACTCATTGATAACCCAAAATACAGTCTTACTAGAAAGGAAATTGTATGTATTATAATTTCATTTCAGCACAATATGAACAATAATTGTTACAAACACCCAACTTGAGACATTCAAAATGGTTTTAAGTAATGGTGATTGCAAGCACTGAAAATATTTAAAATAATCGTGATTGCCAAAGATAAGTCAAGTGAACCTCAAAAGAAATAAATGTATCTATGATTTTAGCAAAAGCGGAATTCTGAAACCTCAATGTTAAAACTCCCAAAATAAAACGCCACTGCGAACTACCTAAATAAAACCCCACCAAACAGTGGAATTAATGGCTCAGGAAGGCCTCCCTTGCCCCTTTCCTTATCGCATCAAACAACATGAACAAGGGTTAAATCGGTGTGAACGGTTCACAGAAACATCATAACATCGATTTAGTTACCCGCCCAAAAATATCATGGGCAATGCCAAGCAATATGGTCCCACCCTAAAACTCTCAGGGCCGGAACGTGGTTAAACATTGCAATACAAACACCCATTTTGAAAGAATGATAAATATGCAATAACAAACAATTGAATTTGCAGATACACTAATACACGGGAGAAAATTGTGCAATCGAAACATTCAGATAAAAATTCTTGGAAAACAAGAGGAAAGCAGCGAAGAATTTGATAAGAAGCTAATGTTGCTCAACGAAAAGTTTCAAAATGTAGGCATTAATCTGGGGCGCAGAACTCTGGAAGTGGTTATGAATCATATAATCAACACATTTGCAGAGGGGCAATAGGGCCGAGAGGGAGAAATTGGGTCTAATTAAAAGTATCAAATTGAAAAGGGAAAATAAAACTAACTGAAACCATGGCACGTGACTTACCTCAAGCACAAATTGGACACCAAATCTTCCTAGGCAACGGCGGTGGTCGACAATAGAAATGAGCCTCAAACTAGATTTTATTGTGAACTGATAAACATCACAATCTATTTATAGGGAGAGGTTGTGATGGAGGGTAGGGGATCTTCCTCACATAGAAGATATCTGATCGATTTAGTATTAATGAGATTAGACTGAAGAAATGATATGCACGGTGGAGTATTTGGACGGTGCAGTGTTTGAATTGCATTTGCATTCAATGAGGGCCCTGCCTTAGCTCCACGTCCTCTTGCTCATCTTTAGAAGTAACCTTAGACCAGTAAAGATAATTGTGGACTCCTTGTTATGTGCATAGCTTGCAATCATAGCTTCAGAGGTGATCAAGTCAGTGTATGTTGGCAGAGACATCAACTGCACTAATTAATGATGAGATTATCAATTTTTAACCTGCATTATCAATTTTTAACCTGCTTCTGGTCATAGACCGTTAAAGACAAGTATCCCCCAAATGTGGAATCCCAAGTTCAACGACATACCACATTGATAGTCATATCAGATGGTTTATCGGTCTGTAAAGTTGTTTGCAGGCAATGTGAGACAGGGTTTCCGATGCGCTGTGGACTCGCAAGTCCACAATTAAAAGCCTATCAGCTAAAAATTCGAACATATTCATTATTATTCACTAATATCGGTTATTAATATTGTCCTCGTCCAACTGTCGGGCCTTTCCTTTTTACATCGGTTATTAATGCCTTCTAGGCTCCCACGCTCTTACATTAATTATCATTTCGTACTCCGGTGAACAGAAGGTGAAGTTTGCACAATTCAACTGAGAATGTGAACTTTATTGCTTTTAAGGTAAATCATTTTTCTCTTCCCATCCATGACGAGAGAAGTACTTACTCGAAGCTGGTAATGTCTATTTTTGTAAGCGTAGAGGGTGTCACCCACATATCCTGGAAGTACAAAGTCCAAAGAAGAAGCCAACAAGCGTTTTACCAGTTATGACAATCTATGTTACTCGAGAAGAGCTCGGTGGGTTGTTTTTTATGGGAATATTATTGAATAAAACGCTGAATTTCTTGATTGCCTTTGAAGTTGGAGGGGGAGAGATTTTCAGTTGAAAACCAGGCGGAGACTAACCAAAAACAGAACTTTTATCTTGTTGAACCAGTTCGAAGGAGGGTAGCGATTGGAAAAAGGTGAAAGTGAAGTGCCGGAGAAGGAATGACACAAATGGCCACGTCGTCATTTGATCATGATTCCCATTTAGTTGATGAATCTGTTGATCTTGATGATTTGCTAAGGGAGACATTGCCTCAGCTGGAAGAGGCTGTGAAGGAAATTGAACAACAGAAAGAGGCGGATCAGATTTCGTCAGATGAAGCTCAAGAGCGCCAAAAAAAGAAGAGAACGAAAAAGGAGAAAAGGAAGAAGAAAATGCAAAAGGGGGTTTCATCTGTATCACAAAGAAATGAATTTGAAGGTGATTCAAAGAAAGAGCACAGATGTGGGATCATAGGGGTTGGTGTTGCTGAAACTTACAATGGCATCCAACAACCTTCAACACCCCATCACACAGACGCTGCATTGGTTGAAGCTCAAGTAAGGAATCATAAGCATGCCAAGAAGAAGAGGAAAATGGGTTCTAAAGATTTAGACACTCTGTCTCCACCACAGAGAAAGAAAATGAAAAAGGGGGTTTCATCTGTATCACAAAGAAATGAATTTGAAGGTGATTCAAAGAAAGAGCACAGATGTGGGATCATAGGGGTTGGTGTTGCTGAAACTTACAATGGCATCCAACAACCTTCAACACCCCATCACACAGACGCTGCATTGGTTGAAGCTCAAGTAAGGAATCATAAGCATGCCAAGAAGAAGAGGAAAATGGGTTCTAAAGATTTAGACACTCTGTCTCCACCACAGAGAAAGAAAATGAAAAAGGGGGTTTCATCTGTATCACAAAGAAATGAATTTGAAGGTGATTCAAAGAAAGAGCACAGATGTGGGATCATAGGGGTTGGTGTTGCTGAAACTTACAATGGCATCCAACAACCTTCAACACCCCATCACACAGAAGCTACATTGGTTGAAGCTCAAGTAAGAAATCATAAGCATGCCAAGAAGAAGAGGAAAATGGGTTCTAAAGATTTAGACACTATGTCTCCACCACAGAGAAAGAAAATGAAAAAGGGGGTTTCATCTGTATCACAAAGAAATGAATTTGAAGGTGATTCAAAGAAAGAGCACAGATGTGGGATCATAGAGGTTGGTGTTGCTGAATCTTACAATTACATCCAACAACCTTCAACAACCCATCACACAGAAGCTGCATTGGTTGAAACTCAAGTAAGGAATCATAAGCATACCAAGAAGAAGAGGATAATGGGTTCTAAAGGTTTACACACTCTGTCTCCACCACAAAGAAAGAGATTTGAACCCGGGTCCGATTTATTGTCAGGGGAGGGCAGCACACAAGTTCTGGTTGGAGATGACAGTCAAACTGTAATGTCCAGTGAAAGTCACACTCAAATTCTGACACCAGAGGAGATATGGAAACAGAGGCATCTGTATCTTGCAATGGAAGCATGTTTGCAGTGGTTGACATTCATGAAAGATGAGTACACAGCCATTCTGAATAGCCTTAAAGCAACAATTAAGCACACCCAAAACTAGAACATCCAAGATTTCCTGTTTTTGATGGTAAGAGATTAGAGCAAAATAATCTTAGCCCTAAATTAAATGTGTCCATATGATTTACTATTGGGTTAGGTTCATATACCTACTTAATTTTGTTTATGTGAGCATAACGAGGAGTGGAATTATTGGAGCTTGCTTTGAACAAATGTACAACTCAGATACAATTTATCGGATCTTTTTGTATGAAAGCTGTTTATATTTGCATTTTTGTTTTTTGTGTTAAACTACTTTTGCATCAACTATGTGGAATCCTGTCCTAATTGGGGGTTGTTTTTGAAAGTGATGTGGGTTTTGATTCGATTAATCCCGATTTCCAGAAGCACAGAACTGTTTCAACTTGCTTTGCTTCACTGTGTTCGATTCCTTTTATAGACAGGGTTGAGGTCTCACATTTATGGCTTTATGGTGCTGGGCCCCTAAATGGATAGCATAACTGCCTGTTAATGTCAAGTGTTGAAGTGATCCAAAAATTAGGTGTTGAAGTCATCAAAAAATATCTTTATGTGTCTATCTATTTTCTAGACAAGTAAGCCATATGATATACTAGAGGTGTTAATTAGTACCCCCTAGGAGGAAATAATTGGATAACATGGATATTAGATGAAGAGTCTGAGTATATGAAAAAACTGTGTTTAATTTTTGTCAATGTTTTAGCTATGGTTCTTAATGTTGATGGACTGTGAATGTTAAAAAATATAATAAGTTTTTGAGGTTATAAAATGAATCAAGTGCATGTTTATTAATTTATGTATGATTTCAATTTTTTTTTTGATATTTTAAAAAATTATGTTAGATTTTATTAAAGTTTCAGTTATTGTTTTTAATGTCAATGAATTATGAACATTTCAGTCATGTTGAAAGTTGTAGTGAGTTTGTGATGGAATGTTTTTTCATATGATAGAACTTATAAAGATTTCTTGTGTGCTTATTTGTTTTTTACAAAGTTAGGTCACAAGAAATGTTAGAGGTGTCATTTGTCATTTCGTAATGTAGAGGGAAATAATTGGATAAATATGTGTTCGATGAAGAGTTTTTGAGAAAAATGTGTATTAGTTTTTATCAATGTTTTAGCTATCATTCTCAATGTCAATGGACCATTACAACCATGTTAGAAACTATAAATTTGAGTTTGTAAGGATTTACAAAATAAATCAAGAGAATGCTTACTTCATACTATACAATTTTAAAAAAATCGTGCGTGTTTATCTATTCTCTATAAGCCTAGGCCACATGAAATATTAGAGTTGACATTTACTAATCCCTAGCTCACCTTGTGGTGTAGAAGGAAAGAATTGATGACATATGCCTGAACTAAAGAGCTTCTGAAAAAATATGGGTTTAGATTTTATCAATCTTCATTTGTCATTCTCAATACCAATAGATTATCAACATTACAATCATTATTAAAATCATGATTAACTTATGAAGATATCACATTTGTAAAGATTTGGACAAAAGACAACAAGACCAAATAGTAGTCAAGTTACATATTGATAACCTAAAGTTGTTATCAAATATAGCTAATAATCATAGATATTTATAGCCTTTTTGATTAAGTACTCCACATTTCTCTTTTTAGAGCCATTGTATGCATTGCTTGATTGATAGTGTTATAAATATATGTTTTAATATTGGAGTAACTTTGAAATAAGGTTGGTGGTGATATTCTTAATTTTTGATAGATTTAACCTGATAGATAGAAGTGATTGTTCAACTAGCTCTCTCTACATCACCAATATCTATTGTGTCACTTTCCAAAGGCTAAAGCTCATGTCATTTTGATAGGGATTTGTGTACACAATTGTCTCTTGTAAAAGGGGGAGCAAGGAAAATTTTTGGATTAACATTGTCCAATGGCACATTGCCACATATCAAATTTTTGCTGTTATAGTTCTGACATTATACTATCTAGAAAACTAAATTAAATAAAGTAAACTTTTGGACAAATTCCAATTCAACAATACTTTCCTTCTTCATATTATCCATAATGTAATGGCCAAGCCAAGGATACCAATACAACATAAGCAAATCTTGTGAAAAATTATTAGTAAACATTCCACTAATTGACATACATAAATTATTCCCACTTTCTAGACATATTGCACTACCATTCTCATTTCTATGGGATATATGTCTTACTCATTTATAATATTGAGGCGTTATACCATTTGGGTTAGAAATTTCATCTTTATTCAATATTTCTTAGATGAATAATTGATGATAATACACACATAGATCAAAGATTACAAGATCTTGAAATGTACAATAAGTGTTGTGTTCATGCCTTGGATAATTTGAGTATGTATCAAACATGATTGAATAAGATATAAAAGGCACTATCACACACAATTTTGAAATTGGTGATTTGGTCCATACAAATTCATTTGCAAAAGAATAATTTATGTGAGATGAATTCAAATCCAATTAATTAGTACCATTCATTATATCTTCTAAGTATAACACACGTGCTTTATGGGTTGACCACTATTGATGGCAAACCTTTGTGTGACCATGTTAATATAATGAATATATGTTGTTTCTATTCATGACATGCTTACTATAGTGTTTCTACCATTAGGGCCATCTTATGAACTTTATCCATTTATTCTCACATTCTTACATGTTTACACACATGATCCTTTCATGATTTTTTAATATCTTATTGTACTTAACACACTTATATCTTACACAAGTCAAAATTGATATATTTTGAAGTCAATTTACAAGATATTATAGTTGTTGAAGCATCTCTCCAATGATTATTACTAAATGACATACTCTATGAGGGCTATTCCATATGGTATTCATAATTATCATTATTATTTTATCTTAGATATTTTAGTGATGACAATCCTTTTCCATTCTGATTAAACAAGATCTCTAGCGATGCTAATCTTAGCAACTCATGCATATGTTCTTCAAGCTTACATCTTGTGTTAACATGTTCTTAATGATTATGGTTTTACTGATGATTTTCATAATGCTATCTCACACTTCTTTATTCTTACAAGATCTCATATATCCAACATTTATGGCTCTTTTTTAACTTTCACCAAGGGTAATATCAGAGACTTATTGATAGCTATTTACTTGTGCTTCATAAACATATCTTTTACTCCTCTTTGTGGTGTTACATGATATTACCTTTATATTGTTATATGGTATTTTAGATTTACATGGTTTACATTAGTTTATCTACTCTTCCCCATATTAAATGCATTTTATGCATGCATCTCATTAGTGGGGGTATATATTGTTGCTAACATTGATATCTTTGATATGATCATGATGAATCACATGTTTATTGAGTATCTAATTTTTGACTGCAATTCCATTTTGGTTGATGAATATGGTATCTAGCTATTATGTACAATATCTAGCTACATATGTAGTACCATGTTAGCTAAGTATGAAACATCTAGTTGTTGATAGGCGATATCATTCACTTTCTTGTAGATATTTAGTAGTTGTGTTTATAATTATTTTTAAGGCTTTATGGATGTTGCTTGTTTGAATCCTTTTCTTTTATACTTGTAGGTTTCTAGGTGGGACACTCATTACAAGAGAACATGTATTGAATCATCAGGTAATGCCCCGCCACGCAACCCTAGAGGAAGTTGCAATTCACTACTAAACGTACCATTTTTTTTTGTTTAAGAACAAATAACATGTAAGATGAATACACATTGCCAACAACCTCTAAGGCCACGAGACAAAGATTACATTAAAACCCAAACAACAATTAACATCAATTAAAACCAAAACATTAATCACTTACATAATTAAGATTACATACATCCCATACAAGATAAATCACAACAAGGATAATAAATACCTCAAGATTCCAATTAACAACATTTAAACAATATGATTACAACACTCATTCCCCGAATGAGGTAAATCCAATAATCATGATTACAATTTACAAATTCCACCTCGATAACAAATGAGGGGTAAAAGAATAAAGATCAACTGAAAAGAACGAAGCCATAGTAGCATTTGGATCCAACGAGCTCTCCAACATGAAAGTCTCGTCCACACGAGCAAGAGCAAAAACCAACATAGGAAGGTGCATGTTCCACCCAACCAAGTGAAACCAAAAGGCTCACCCCCCGTGCTAGGAGATAATAACAAGGATTTCCTAGACAAGACCATCTACCACTAGACACAGGCTAACACATGAACTGAACTGAATCAATGACATAATCCACATCACTTAACACAATGGTTACAATGCTTCCAGAGTACAAATCGAGTACAATCACTGTACAAAATTAACCAACGGTACAACACAATACCGACTGCTGTCATAGGAGGAGTGTCATCGCAAACGTTGCATGGGATCTCCTGGCAAGTCTTCCTAGGTCCCAACCCCCCTCTAGGGATATCCTGGAAACCTCAACCGACTCCCAGCCCCACATGCACACCAGAGCGGAATCGGGTATCTCTCGAAAAGACAAGATAACGATCTTGCCATTCCAGGCCTTCCTGACTCATCTCAAGTCTCGTACAAGCCCTTGAGCCAATGAGCGAGGCTAAATTATCTTATTAAAGTTCAAAGCTACTCTATCCCTAGTATAAGTTATTTTAATTTTCACTTAATTAACTGACTTTCAAACGAGTTATCCTAGAACCACTTTGGGCCTAACGCTCATTGAAAGCCACTCCCCTATCGGCAACACATAACTCAACCACATGCCAAGGGTAGACAATGCACTGACACTTATCACAAATAATCAAACACCTCAACAGGTAACACATCACTACGGATGCCCAAAACTGAAACCAAAGCGTGCACTACCTCAGGCTAACACAAGGTTGACTAACATAATGAGACCCACATAACAAACTGATAACTCGACTCAACCATGAATCACAAGGTCACACAACCCGTTCAAAGAACCAGGTATCCACTTAAGCTTACTCACACACAATCCAAGATAGACAAAGCAAATCATAAGAGACATTACATCATCTCAAGAAAACACTGCTGGAAGACTTACATGATCAACAAGACCAATACGAATTAAAAAACGAAATCAAAGAGTCCCTAGCCTCAAGGTACAAAACCCAAAACAACTAAGGTACACCCACAATCAAACAATATTGCTCATACCGAGAATAAACGAAAACACCACTATAAAACATTCTAAGCAATTAAACAGGTTAATATTAGGATTTCTTAAATCCAAGCCACACGATGACACATTGCATGAAGTCAATTTAAATAAATACCATTATTTGCACATAATTAAAGGTCAATCAATCACGTGAAGAATTTTAAAACTCAATAGTTAAATTCGATTTGCCCTATCATACTCGATGTTTAAGAAAAAAATTGATCTTATAAATAAATTCATTATTCAAGTTTCTCAACAATAACCATAATCACGACACTTAAATAATAAAGTCTTTCAACTAACATTTAAAACAATTTACTTAATCTAAGTTTACCATTAATTCTAGAACAAAACATTTAATATAAATTAAAACATTTATTTTGAATCCGATAAACTTATCTCATCTTAAAGCCATTGATTAAAAATACTCTTTCTACTTAAATACTTTATTGTTATAAAATATAATTTTCCGAATAAACATATATTTTTAAATGTAAACAAATCATGACATATATCTACTTATTTTTAAGTCACAACTTCTCATAACGATATAAAATTGAACTTACCAAAATATTCTAAAATCATATATATATATATATATATATAAATTAATTATTATATAAATCAATATTATTTATAATATAATATATATATATATATATATATATATATATATATATATTATATATATTAATATTAATATAATATTAAATAACAAATATTAAGTGAAGCACATTAAACATAAAAAAATGAAATCTGAAATATTCCATGAAACACGGATGCCCTAACTGTCTGCGCGGATTGTGTGAGCTCCACACAGTCCGTGGCCATTTCGGTCGCGGCCTGTGTGGGCTTCACACAGTCCGTGGCCTTACGGCCGCGGTCTGTGTGGGCTTCACACAGCCCGCGGTCTGTTCGGCCGCGGTCTATGTGGGGTTCACACAACCTGCGGTTTGTTCAGTTGCAGTCTGTGTTCCTCACACAGTCCATGGCCCTTGGCCGCGACCTGTGTGGTGGCGGTGGGGTTTGACCTCCCACCCCACAACCAACAAAAATAAAATTTATATATATTTTTTTTACCAACCACTGAATATGGCGAAAAAATAGAGCATTCTCGTGGGTTTTACCCAAAATCCAAAATTTCAAATATAACAAATATATTTGTATATATATTTGTGGGTATATCCATGTATTGATATATATGGTTATATTCACAAATATATATACCCAGATTTTGATTTCATACTCAATTTGTAAAAATAATCCAAACCCATTTCAAGAATAGAATTTATTTCAAAACAACAAAATGGGTTTTCAAAATCTAGTTCTAACATTGAGTTTTCTTTTATTTTCTTTCAATAACTTGGTATAAATTTCTTGTTTGGTTTCAATTTCCAAATCTATCTACCATTTAGCAAATTTAAGAGCTTTTCCATGAATTTCCATTGAATCTAAAACTATATTTTCAATCATTCAAAATGAGCAAGAAGATGAAGGGAGAAATGATGGAACCTTGTGTTTTCTCCAAAATTTGCAAGCTTCAACAATGGAGATTTTCAAGCACTCTTTCAACTCCACAATCTTAGCCTCCTCCAAGCCTCTCCACCAAAATCAAAACAAGAATCCATTCCAAAAAAAAAAATCCAAAAGCCCCCTTTTTCTTTGCAACCAATTTTCCCATAAACCTTTTGAAAGAAAACCCTAAAATGAAAATATATTCTTTTCCAAATTTTCCAAATTCAAATTCAAATCCACTTCAAATTCACATTACAATTCAATACAAATTAAATTGCAAATTCAAATTCAAATCCAATTTTAATTCAATTTCCAAATTCAATTTCAAATTCAACTTTTCACAAATATCTTTCCCCAAAATAGTCAACTATTTCAGAAAATATCTTTTCTACCCCAAAGTCATTGCATTGAAGATATTTGGAATTTTGAATAACTTAAACAATTTTCAATTTTCTAAATAGCATTCAACATATTTTAAAACCTTCTTTTCACACAAACTAATTTAAATCTTTTTAACACTTTTAATTCAAGGAATAACTTAATTAATTCACACAATTAATTTAATTAACCAATAAAATAAATCTAATCCAATATTAGATTATTTTATTAATTAAATTAAATTAATTAATACAATAATTAATATTCCTAGCATTACAACCAAAAGCATTTAATCAGCAGTTAAGCAACATAAGCCATTTAACTTGAATTTAAATAAGAACACGGAGACAAGGCAACATAACAACCAACCCGACTACAACCCGACGACACACTGAGACTAGGGTAGTGGCTTGACACAGAAGAAACCTAGCTACTATCTCCCAATCGATTTCCATTGAACAAGGGACACGCTCAGACCTGTGGAACCAGGTGGAGTCGATGTCCTGTACCTGCATCCTGCAAACAACACGAGTGTCGAACATGCATATAACATAATAAAACACACCGTGAAGAGGAAATCATGGAATCACAGGTCGCTCGCATGCGAGTGATGTGATCCCGTCCCCTTCACCAATACAGTATCACTAACTAACGAAGTTTACATCATTAACATAATCCAAACACAAGGCATCATAGAGAAAACATTGTCTGATTAACAAAGCACAAAATGGAGGGGTGTTACATCCTCCCCCCTAGGGTCAGGCTTACTCCTGGAAGCCTGCAAGTACCCCTAGCACAACTCCATACAATCACATATAGTGCGATAACATTACAAAGTTTACTCATGCAAAGGTATGCGACATTATTACTTCAACATTCATTTAACATTTTGCATTTTGAATCTAGGTACAATAATCTAGCATCAACATGATTTCTTAAAACTTAACCAAAAAAATTGGGGACTATAGGCCTCACCAACAAGATGCACCTATTATGCAATTATCATTTACATGCAATGATTTCACTAATCCTTTTCTTTCTCTAAACTTTTACTTACTGCAAAATGATTCCCTATTCAGATTACACATTATCCATGATTATGAATGCAACTTGGGGACTTAGGTCCTTTACCCAAGGTTTGATCTAGGAAACAAACCTTCATGAATACATAAACATTTTCTCATATACTATAGGTTTTCAATACACCACACACTCAAGGACAGGCATCTTTGTTAAACCAATGAGAAGAGAGGGAAGGAGAGAGAAGAATTTACAATTCTAACATAAGCACTATTGCAAACATGGTCTCATCATCATACAATCACTTTCACACAAGTGCATCGATCAAAAGAGAGCCTGCACAAACTCTATGAACTAACAACATGATCAATCATTTTCATTACCATATTTATAATCTCAATAAAATATACATGCAAAAGAAACTTCAAAACCACATAGGGTCAATCAAGTAACCATTAACGTAAGGAGGTAAAGCACAAGAAGACATGCACCAGAAACTTGCATGGTGAAGAGAAACAACAAAACTCCAAAGGAGAATGCACACAAAAAGGAACTTCTTGGCACCTTCAAGGTCACACAAACTTTCCAAGAACACGAACAAAGAAAACAAGCAAGGGAAATTTTAGGCGACACATGTCACCTGCAACCCACCAACAAACACACTACAACCACACTCAAGAACCACTCAAGGGTCTCAACCCTTTACACAGTGAAAGAGCCAAGCAACAAGAAGGAAGCCAAACAAAACACACCTCTTGGTAGGCTTGCGAGCCTAACCCTCACAAAAGCATTCAACAAAAGACATGCAAGGGTGGAAACAACAACAAAACTGATTGTCGTCCACCACACACAACACATCAAAATCACACACTACACAATCATCCATAATGCATTCTTCCAATAGAAAGGATATCGGTTTATTGCGCACTACACCGAGGATCCTATCCTTTCCACTGGTTTCCTGCACCTTGGACCTATACCACTTAACGACAACTTCTGGGCAAACAAGAGAAATCAACCCAAAAGGAAAACAACACGAAAGAGAAAAACAACTAGGTCAATACAATGGGCTCATAGTGCTCAGAGTATAAACCTACACAACTTACAACATAATGGGTCCAACATAATCCCAGAGCTCCCAGTGTTTAAACCTAGGCTCTGATACCATGTGTAATGCCTCGCCACGCAACCCTAGAGGAAGTTGCAATTCACTACTAAACGTACCAATTTTTGTTTTGTTTAAGAACAAATAACATGTAAGATGAATACACATTGCCAACAACCTCTAAGGCCATGAGACAAAGATTACATTAAAACCCAAACAACAATTAACATCAATTAAAACCAAAACATTAATCACTTACATAATTAAGATTACATACATCCCATACAAGATAAATCACAACAAGGATAATAAATACCTCAAGATTCCAATTAACAACATTTAAACAATATGATTACAACACTCATTCCCCGAATGAGGTAAATCCAATAATCATGATTACAATTTACAAATTCCACCTCGATAACAAATGAGGGGTAAAAGAATAAAGATCAACTGAAAAGAATGAAGCCAGAGTAGCATCTGGATCCAACGAGCTCTCAAACATGAAAGTCTCGTCCACACGAGCAAGAGAAAAAACAAACAGAGGAAGGTGCATGTTCCACCCAACCAAGTGAAACAAAAGGCTCACCCCCCGTGCTAGGAGATAGTAACAAGGATTTCCTAGACAAGACCATCTACCACTAGACACAGGCTAACACATGAACTGAACTGAATCAATGACATAATCCACATCACTTAACACAATTGTTACAATGCTTCCAGAGTACAAAATCGAGTACAATCACTGTACAAAATTAACCAACGGTACAACACAATACCGACTGCTGTCATAGGAGGAGTGTCATCGCAAACGTTGCATGGGATCTCCTGGCAAGTCTTCCTAGGTCCCAACCCCCCTCTAGGGATATCCTGGAAACCTCAACCGACTCCCAGCCCCACATGCACACCAGAGCGGAATCGGGTATCTCTCGAAAAGACAAGATAACGATCTTGCCATTCCAGGCCTTCCCGACTCATCTCAAGTCTCGTACAAGCCCTTGAGCCAATGAGCGAGGCTAAATTATCTTATTAAAGTTCAAAGCTACTCTATCCCTAGTATAAGTTATTTTAATTTTCACTTAATTAACTGACTTTCAAACGAGTTATCCTAGAACCACTTTGGGCCCGACGCTCATTGAAAGCCACTCCCCTATCGCAACACATAACTCAACCACATGCCAAGGGTAGACAATGCACTGACACTTATCACAAATAATCAAACACCTCAACAGGTAACACATCACTACGGATGCCCAAAACTGAAACCAAAGCGTGCACTACCTCAGGCTAACACAAGGTTGACTAACATAATGAGACCCACATAACAAACTGATAACTCGACTCAACCATGAATCACAAGGTCACACAACCCGTTCAAAGAACTAGGTATCCACTTAAGCTTACTCACACAATCCAAGATAGACAAAGCAAATCATAAGAGACATAACATCATCTCAAGAAAACACTGCTGGAAGACTTACATGATCAACAAGACCAATACGAATTAAAAAACGAAATCAAAGAGTCCCTAGCCTCAAGGTACAAAACCCAAAACAACTAAGGTACACCCACAATCAAACAATATTGCTCATACAGAGAATAAACGAAAACACCACTAGAAAACATTCTAAGCAATTAAACAGGTTAATATTAGGATTTCTTAAATCCAAGCCACACGATGACACATTGCATGAAGTCAATTTAAATAAATACCATTATTTGCACATAATTAAAGGTCAATCAATCACGTGAAGAATTTTAAAACTCAATAGTTAAATTCGATTTGCCCTATCATACTCGATGTTTAAGAAAAAAATCGATCTTATAAATAAATTCATTATTCAAGTTTCTCAACAATAACCATAATCACGACACTTAAATAATAAAGTCTTTCAACTAACATTTAAAACAATTTACTTAATCTAAGTTTACCATTAATTCCAAAACAAAACATTTATTTTGAATCCAATAAACTTATCTCATCTTAAAGCCATTGATTAAAAATACTCTTTCTGCTTAAATACTTTATTGTTATAAAATATAATTTTCTGAATAAACATATATTTTTAAATGTAAACAAATCATGACATATATCTACTTATTTTTAAGTCACAACTTCTCATAACGATATAAAATTGAACTTACCAAAATATTCTAAAATCATATATATATATATAAATTAATTATTATATAAATCAATATTATTTAAATATTATAATAATATTATATATATATAATATATATATATATTAATATTAATATAATATTAAATAACAAATATTAAGTGAAGCACATTAAACATACAAAAAACGAAATCTGAAATATTCCATGAAACACAGATGCCCTAACTATCCGCGCAGACTGTGTGAGCTCCACACAGTCTGTGGCCGTTCTGGCTGAGGCCTGTGTGGGCTTCACACAGTCCGTGGCCTTACGACTGCGGTCTGTGTGGGCTTCACACAGCCCACGGTCTGTTCGGCCGCGGTCTGTGTGGGGTTCACACAACCCACGGTTTGTTCGGCCGTGGTCTGTGTGGGGTTCACACAACCCGCGGTTTGTTCGGCCGCAGTCTATGTTCCTCACACAGTCTGTGGCCCTTGGCCGCGGCCTGTGTGGTGGCGGTGGGGTTTGACCTCTCACCCCATAACCAACAAAAATAAAATTTATATTATTTTTTTTTACCAACCACTGAATATGGCGAAAAAACAGAGCATTCTCTTGGGTTTTACCCAAAATCCAAAATTTCAAATATAACAAATATATTTGTATATATATTTGTGGGTATATCCATGTATTGATATATATGGTTATATTCACAAATATATATACCCAGATTTTGATTTCATACTCAATTTGTAAAAATAATCCAAACCCATTTCAAGAATAGAATTTATTTCAAAACAACAAAATGGGTTTTCAAAATCTAGTTCTAACATTGAGTTTTCTTTTATTTTCTTTCAATAACTTGGTATAAATTTCTTGTTTGGTTTCAATTTCCAAATCTATCTACTATTTAGCAAATTTAAGAGCTTTTCCATGAATTTTCATTGAATCTAAAACTATATTTTCAATCATTCAAAATGAGCAAGAAGATGAAGGGAGAAATGATGGAACCTTGTGTTTTCTCCAAAATTTGCAAGCTTCAACAATGGAGATTTTCAAGCACTCTTTCAACTCCACAATCTTAGCCTCCTCCAAGCCTCTCCACCAAAATCAAAACAAGAATCCATTCCAAAAATAAAAAATCCAAAAGCCCCCTTTTTCTTTGCAACCAATTTTCCCATAAACCTTTTGAAAGAAAACCCTAAAATGAAAATATATTCTTTTCCAAATTTTCCAAATTCAAATTCAAATCCACTTCAAATTCACATTACAATTCAATACAAATTAAATTGCAAATTCAAATTCAAATCCAATTTTAATTCAATTTCCAAATTCAATTTCAAATTCAACTCTTCACAAATATCTTTCCCCAAAATAGTCAACTATTTCAGAAAATATCTTTTCTACCCCAAAGTCATTGCATTGAAGATATTTGGAATTTTGAATAACTTAAACAATTTTCAATTTTCTAAATACATTCAACATATTTTAAAACCTTCTTTTCACACAAACTAATTTAAATCTTTTTAACACTTTTAATTCAAGGAATAACTTAATTAATTCACACAATTAATTTAATTAACCAATAAAATAAATCTAATCCAATATTAGATTATTTTATTAATTAAATTAAATTAATTAATACAATAATTAATATTCCTAGCATTACAACCAAAAGCATTTAATCAGCAGTTAAGCAACATAAGCCATTTAACTTGAATTTAAATAAGAACACAGAGACAAGGCAACACAACAACCAACCCGACTACAATCCGACGACACACTGAGACTAGGGTAGTGGCTTGACACAGAAAAAAAACCTAACTACTATCTCCTAATCGATTTCCATTGAACAAGGGACACGCTCAGACCTGTGGAACCAGGCGGAGTCGATGTCCTGTACTTGCATCCTGCAAACAACACGAGTGTCGAACATGCATATAACATAATAAAACACACCGTGAAGAGGATATCGCGGAATCACAGATCGCTCGCATGCGAGTGATGTGATCCCGTCCCCTTCACCAATACAGTATCACTAATTGACGAAGTTTACATCATTAACATAATCCAAACACAAGGCATCATAGAGAAAACATTGTCTGATTAACAAAGCACAAAATGGAGGGGTGTTACACATCATCATTTTTATAACTATTTAAATTAATTACTTTCCTATTAGTTGTGTGTGTTTTTCTATGATATGAATTCTCATGGTAGTTCACATCTAAGTTAAAGTGGAAGCAAAATGCAATGGTGAAAATTGCACACCTTGCATTTCCCCCTTGTTTTGGACTAACTTTGACCAATTTGTTCTTAATATAACAACTAGTATATAAAAATGATGTTCACGAGGAAGTTGGCAACTAACATACTATTGAATTTTGCTCTCGATCCTTAGTTTATCCATTTCTTGTCATAGATTAGATCCACAATTGTGGAAATGATTTGGATCACTTTTGTATTCACATAAATGATCCCTTCGTTTCAAAATTCAAATTCAAAATTGGACCTAGTTGTGTTCTCTCCAATTGACTATTATGAGTTTTCTAGTGTGAAATAGTTAATCACCCACTAGGGTGCTATATTTAATAAAAAATCCTAATTCAATTAGAACATCTAATGAACACATGAATTATACCTAGCACACATCATGTGTCTAAAAAGAATCATGTAGGTTTATTAGCATTGCTTTTGCATCATATGGCATACTACCCAATTATTTGTTATCCTTGATCTTGTTCTAAAGTTGTTGACTTGACATCCGTATAGAGGTTTGACTCAAAGGAGTATTTTATCCTTGTAACATTCAAACCCTTGAGCATGTGGACCATGTTTTCATGTGAAGATTAGACTAAGAATTTTGAGACGAGTTGAGAGTGAACTTCTAGAATTTAATAAAGATCATATTTATGAGTTTAGTTTAGACCCAACCATGAAATTGGTGTTGCAAAAATGATCTTGACAAAAAAATATAAATTCTATATATTTTGATTCATTCATCCAACTCTCTAGTTTTCTACAATAACAACAAATCGTTTTGAAACATTTGACAAAATTATATTGACATCAAAGCAAAAACTAAATATTTGTCAAAGGATTGTAACTCAATTAGTTGAGCACAATTGGTAGGAATAGTGGTATGTGAAAAAAATCCATCGACTAATGTTCAAACCCCAAAAGCATGTTCAAACCCCAAAAGCATGTGTTTGGGCTAAGTTGACACATTTGTTGACTTTGATGAATGAGATATCCATGCACGTGACTGCTTAATGAAAGATGATTTCTAATTTAAATGTATGCTACCTCATATTATTACAGTCTGGACAATTTATAAACAAAAATACAAAATCCAACTATTTTCATAAAAAAAATTAAATATTTATATTTATTATTTAAAATTCTAACATATTCATTATTCATTAATATCGGTTATTAATAATGTCCTCTTCCACCTTTCACGCCTCCCCTTTTCACATCGGTTATTAATGCCTTCTAGGCTACAATCCTTTTACATTAATTATCATTTCGTACTCCGGTGAACAGAAGGTGAAGTTTGCACAATTTAATTGAGAATATGAACTTTATTGCTTTAAGGTAAATCATTTTTCTCTTCCCATCCATGACGAGAGAAGTACTCTAAGCTGGTAATGTCTATTTTTGCAAGTGTACAGGGTGTCACCCACATCTCCTGAAAGTACAAAGTCCAAAGAAGAAGCCAACAAGCGTATTACCAGTTATGACAATCTACGTTTCTCGAATCTGTTGAATCTTGACGGTTTCCATGGAAGAGCTCTGCGGGTTGTTTTTTATGGGAATATTATTGAATAAAACGCTGAATTTTTTTGATTGCCTTTGAAGTTGGAGGAGGAGAGATTTTCAGTTGAAAATCAGGCGGAGACTAACCAAAAACAAAACTTTTATCTTGTTGAACCAGGCCGAAGGAGGGTATCAATTGGGAAGAGGTGAAAGAAAAGTGCCGGAGAAGAAATGACACGAATGCGCACGTCGTCATTTGATCATGATTCCCATTTCGTCGATGAATCTGTTGATCTTGATGATTTGCTAAGGGAGACATTGCCTCAGCTGGAAGAGGCTGGGAAGGAAATTGAACAACAGAAAGAGGCGGATCAGATTTCATCAGATGAAGTTCAAGAGCGCCAAAAAAAGAAGAGAACGAAAAAGGAGAAAAGGAAGAAGAAAATGAAAAAGGGGGTTTCATCTGTATCACAAACAAATGAATTTGAAGGTGATTCAAAGAAAGAGCACAGATGTGGGATCATAGGGGTTGGTGTTGCTGAAACTTACAATGACATCCAACAACCTTCAACAACCCATCACACAGAAGTTGCATTGGTTGAAGCTCAAGTAAGGAATCATAAGCATGCCAAGAAGAAGAGGGAAATGGGTTCTAAAGGTTTACACACTCTGTCTCCACCACAGAGAAAGAGATTTGAACCCGGGTCCGATTTAATGTCAGGGGAGGGCAGCACACAAGTTCTGGTTGGAGATGACAGTCAAACTGTAATGTCCAGTGAAAGTCACACTCAAATTCTGACACCAGAGGAGACATGGAAACAGAGGCATCTGTATCTTGCAATGGAAGCATGTTTGCAGTGGTTGGCATTCATGAAAGATGAGTACACAGCCATTCTGAATAGCCTTAAAGCAACAATTAAGCACACCCAAAACTAGAATATCGAAAATTTCCTGTTTTTGATGGTAAGAGATTAGAGAAAAATAATCTTAGTCCTTAACTAAATGTGTCCATATGATTTACTATTGGGTTAGGTTCATATACCTACTACTTTTTATTTATGTGAGCATAATGAGGAGTGGAATTATTGGATCTTGCTTTGAACTAACGTACAACTTAGATACAATTTATCAGATCTTTTTGTATGAAAGCTGTTTAAATTTGCATTTATCAAGTGTTAAGACTACTTTTGTATCAACTATGTGGAATCGCGTCCTAATTGGGGGTTGTTTTTGAAAGTAATGTGGGCTTTGATTCCATTAATCCTGACTTCCAGAAGCACAGAAGAACTGTTTCAACTTGCCTTGCTTCAGCGTGTTTGATTACTTTTGGAGACAGGGTTGAGGTCTCACATTTGTGGCCTTATGGGCTGGGCTTCTAAATGGATAACAAAAATGCTTGTTAATGTAAATGTTGAAGTCATCCAAAAATTTATTTTTGTCTTATCTATTTTCTAGAGAGGTAGGCCATATGATATAATAGAGGTGTTAATTGGTACCCCTAGCCCACTTAGTGACATAGGAGGAAATGTGTGGACATCATGTATATCAGATGAAGAGTCTGAGCTTATGAAAAAACTGGGTTTAATTTTTATCAATGTTTTAGCTATGGTTCTTAATGTTAATGGACTGTGAATGTTAAAAAATATAATAATTTTTTGAGGTTATAAAATGAATCAAGTGAATGTTTATTAATCTATGTATGATTTCAATTTTTTCTTAGATATTTAAAAAAAATTATGTTCAATTTTATCAAAGTTTTAGTTATTGTTTTTAATGTCAATGAATTATGAACATTTCAATCATATTGAAAGTTATAATGACTTTGTGATGAAATGTTTTTTCATGTGGTACAACTTATAAAATTTCTTGTTTGGTTATTTGTTCTCTAGAAAGTTGGGTCATAAGAAATGTCAGAGGTGTCATTTGTTAACCCCTAGCTTATTTAGTAATGTAGAGGGAAATAATTGGATAAATATCTGTTAGATGAAGAACTTTTGAAAAACATGTGTATTAGTTTTTATCAATGTTTTAGCTATCATTCTCAATGTCAATGGACTATAAACATTACAACCATGTTAGAAACTATAAATTTGAGTTTGTAAGGGTTTACAAAATAAATCAAGAGAATGTGAATTTCATACTGTACAATTTTAAAAAAATTCTTGTGTGTTTATCTATTCTCTATAAGCCTAGGTCACATGAAATATTAGAGTTGACATTTACTAATCCCTAGCTCACGTTGTGGTGTAGAGGGAAAGAGTTGGATGACATATGCTTCTGATAAAATATGTGTTTATATTTTATCACTCTTTCATTTGTCATTCTCAATACCAAAAGATTATGAACATTACAATTATATTAAAATTATGATTAATTTATGAGGATATATAATTAATTAACAGAATGTTTACTCTATGTATGAAATAATCAATTCAATTTGCTTTTTTAACTGTTTAGAACAGCCATTTAGCTGTTCTTCATATTTTAGAAATAGCCATTTTAAGTGTTAAACTATTTAATGTTTAATAAGAAGAACCATTGAATGCTCTCAAACTTAATGTGCAAACAAGCGTGAAGCCCAATAGTCTGAGCTTCACAAAAGCAAAGGAGAAGCTAAGCTAGATGGTGAGTGTCAGTGCCCAAGCCTTAAAATTAAGTCCAGGTAATTCAAATACCGTTTCTCAGCTGCTGGCTTGGACAAAAGAAAACATGATGTATAAAGGTCAATTGTCCCAACCAGGCACAAGGGAAGTGTTTTCCAGTTTATCCTCAGCCGAGCATTTTGAATTTTTGCCTCAGATGATTCTAGTAAGGTAACGAGATATTTTTTAATATTATTTTATATGAATTTGAAGTGTTTTTTTTTGGGGGAAATGGAACCGTAATTTGTGGTGCTATATAGATACATATTTAACTTTTAGGCCTTCGAAAGTTACCCAACTCCATGTTTTGTACTTGGAGGTTAGTGATGGTAATTTATTTCTTTAAAATTAGGTTTTATTGAATACTGAAGTTTGGAAATAAACAGAAATAAAAATGTGTAGTTGGTTTTGGTGGTAAACAGCAGTTTTTTAAAATTGTAATTTTTTGTGTTGGAAGTGGAAAGATGAAATTTAAAATTGGGTTGCTTGAAGAATTTGGTGGACTGATCTCATGTACTACGAATTTGATTTGTAACACACATATTTCAGTTGGTTTATTGCATGCTTTTGCAAATTGTTTTATCTCGATCAGTGATATTTGGGAATGCATAAGGCTTGACAGTTTTGAAAAACAACTAAATTGAAAAGGTCAAATTCTCCTTGGTTAACCCATGATATGTTGGCTTTACGGACAAATATTTTAGAAACATTCTCAAAGGTAGGCATCTTTTTTTTTTTTTTTTTGATGGAGGATTGTGTATCATCCATAAGATTGTAAGTCAATGGGTCGTTAGTTTGTTGGTAAACTTGAATGGTTCTAAATGAGTTCATTGGGGATCAAGTCTTGTTGAGTGTAAGACATTGACACCATAAGGGATAAGATAGGCATCTTTGATATAGATATCATTTTAGATTTTTTTGTTTTAGGCTTCAAATTGAAAAGTTCCAAGGAATGCTCATTGTAGTTGAATACGATGTTCAAATGTTCTAGGATGTGTTTAAATGTGAAATAAACGTCTTTAAGTACCAAAACACAACAAATAGTTGCACAAATGAGTATCAAGTTTCCTTTAAGTCGCTAATAGAAAAGGGTAGGAGTTGGAAATTTGAATGTATAAAATTTAAATTTGCGGTCAGCCATGTGGGAGCAGACCCATGCATTACATGACCGGTCCAAGATGGGGGAATGTGGGATCTTAGGGTTATGAATGGATACATGAAAATATGGACCAATAACAAGTCAAATGTGTGGGAAAAGGCGTGATGAGTCTAGGATAAAGTTGAATATATGGGAATGCATGAAGGTGAGGTAAATGGGGATGGATAATGATCAAGGAGGGAGTCAAACTTAACACAAAAGAATGGCACTTACCACTATCTAATTGTATTAAGATATTCCAACAAAATAAACCCAAAATGAAATAGAAATCGACATGGGTATGCAAATCTCACCTTTACAACAATATGTAATAGAACTCAATTATTTTTTTGTTATAATAAATATTTGAATGACTCTCTTATTTGATAGAAAGAAAATTTAACTTCTCTTTAACATGTTATTTGTGGTTGTAACTTACATTTTTATTTGCAATAAAGTCATAGTAGATGCATTTAATTTTCAGTTTTAGATACAAATATATGGAGGAGGGTTCATAAAGTCAAATATCTAGACAACAAACAATGTATGCATCTGTTTGAAGTTTAGTGGTCAAATATACTTATGATAAAGATGATAATACAGAGGTGCATCTGTTTGAAGTTTAGTGGTCAAATATACTTATGATAAAGATGATAATACAAAGGCTTAGACATCATGAAAGTGGGAGGAGACAAATTTTAAGATATCACATTTGTAAAGATTTGGAAAAAAGACAACAAGACCAAATGGTAGTCAAGTTACATATTGATAACCTAAAGTTGTTATCAAATATAACTAATAATCATAGATATCTGTAGCCTTTTTGATTGAGTACTAGACACTTTTCTCTTTCTAGAGTCATTGTATGTATTGCTTGATTGATAGTGTTATGAATATATGTTTTAATATTGGAGTAACTTTTGAAATGAGGATGGTGGTGATATTCTTAATTTTGATAGATTTAACTCAAGAGATAGAAGTGAATGTTCAACAAGCTCTCTCTACATCACCAATGTTTTTTGAAGGTTAAAGCTCATATCATTTTGATAGGGATTTGCGTACATGTTTGTCTTTTGTAAAAGGGGGAACACAAATATAAAGTTTGGATTAACATTGTCCAATGGCACATTGACATAATGATCAAATTTCATGACCACACAATGATAAATTTGGCGGTTAATACCTTGAAGCTAAATTATATACTTAACAATAATGGGTTCTCTAGTAACTAAGCCAACATCCACCCTCAAATTGCACACTAATATTACACATTGAATAATAAGTTCTCTAGTAACCAAGCCAACATCCACCCTCAAATTGCACACTAATATTACACATTGACTAATAAGTTCTCTAATAACTAAGCCAATATTCACCCTCAAATTGTGCACTAATATTACACATTGACTAATAAGTTCTCTAGTAACTAAGCCAACATTTACTGTCAAATTGCACAAAATATTACACATTGACTAACACATAGTAGAACTGCTCTATCTAAATGATGATCATTAGTATCACATGCCTCTATATGTTGGGTATATGTAGACACACTATGCAATTGGTGTGGTGAATGACTAACATCCTCTTATTGTTGAGCATGACCATACTATTTACATATGGCATATAAATGTGTAGATTCATCAACCTCATCGCTTATTAAGACATTTGTTTGGCCCATGAGGGTTTTGCAACCCTCAAATGTTACAATTCTATTCCTAATGCTTGTCAATGTTTCTTTGAATTTGACTTGTTCCAATCATTCCCTTGTTGATGGAAACCCACAACTAACATCAAAACTACATGGAATGTAGCCTATAACACTTTACTATGTACTTATAGACACACAAAGTACCATATAAAAAAATGGTTACAAATATATCGTACATGTACACCAACAAATGTTATCATATAGCAATACAAAAGGAAACACTTAGTGGAAAAATAACTTAAAAGTTCTATTGGATGCTCCTTAAGCACATACATTAATCATCTTGTTGGCCAAACATTGCACATTTATATTTTTTGTCAAATTGATTTCATAGAGTGCTTGGTTGATGTAACTATTTATATATGTGCATGTGAGCCATCTAATAACACCTTTATATGCATTTAGTAGTTTATAGAGATCTCATGGATGGAATAATTTGAGATATTTTGATGAATATATTGAAATAAGTGACTTTCAACATATCATAATTTATCTTGATATGGATACTTATTTTCAAAGACACCATTTAAAGTGGATATAATGTCTCAACTACAAGAATTTTAACTTTATAATTTTCTATTAAGTAATGTATCTTTATAGTAGTACTATATTAATTATCAATATGGAGACTAATTTGTAGACACCAAAAATGGATATAATGTCTCAACTACAAGAATCATAATTTTATAATTTTCTATTAAGTAATGTATCTTTATAGTAGCATTATATTAATTTTAGCTGGTATTGTTGATATTGATAAAAAGTAGATAGGTGATTCAATGATAAGAGATTTTGTTAAAGAGACAAAATATTGCATGGAAAAAGATTTTTTTAAAAGGCATAAAGACAACGTGGTAAGATTAATCTAAAATATTAATTGTTCTCAAGAACACCAATACGCAAATGAAAGGAAATAGTTCATCAATAAACTAGGTCCTCAAATGTTGTTTCCAAAACAACATAAGACCAAAGAAATATTAAAAAATAACATATTAGAAGTCATGTGCTCAAATGTATAATCCCCAGACAAAAGAGGTGAACCCATAAAATTGAGTGGAGGGGAAAATCAGAGACTAAAGCCTACCCTTTAAAATGGGAATAAAATAAATCCTCGCCTATACATCGTACACTAGCTTCATTTATTGAAATAAAGTTGCAACTACACACAATATGGAGATCAAGGACTAAGCTAACTTAATTGATCAAAAATTAAGTGGTGGTATAACACAAGTGATTACTAAATTGTAGAATGCCAAGATCAAAGAGCTCGAATTGATAACCTTTCACAAGCAAAAATATGAGCACAATATTATGACTATCAATATAAAATGAAGAGTATGTAAATACAATGAGGAACCTTACATATATAGGCAAGGTGGATGAGGAAGGAAGGTAGGACTAAACAACTGACTAACCCTACAAATGTTCAACATTTGTGAGCTCACTTGACAAAGTGCATGAGAAAATTTTGACAAGTATGCATGCAATAGGTGTCTCAAGTGATGAGGACACATGCATCAATGCTATTAAGTGAGACATAATTCTAAAAAATCTCAGTAAACTTAAGCTAGGTTTGAATCTAGGTCAATCCTAGAAAGTGATTAGATAACTAGGTGAATAATGACTCTATTTACACTGACAATTACAACTAGAAACAATTATATTGAGATGGAAAATTCTAGTGATTGACCATGGTATATATACAAATCTTATGGATAACTACAATGTTACATTTGAAGATAGAAGATGGCTATTAATTGAGCATCTTGCAATGGCTTTTTGATTTCTTTGTGTTATAGATGTTAATTAATTTTCTCAAGTTTGAAAGTTGATGGTTTGATGAGGTATATATAAAAGATTTTTTAATTTTAACTAAGAGCGTGAATGTAGACTACTCTAATGTGAATTAGATACTTTGAATTTATTCAACTATCCACTTGACTTTCCTATGATTATATTCTTGACTTTGGTTGTATTTTTTATATTGAACAAGTTTACAAATATGGCTCATGCAAGCAACTCCTTACAAATGAGAATAATACTTAACTTCTTATAATAATAATGTGACTAATACATAGCTTCTTATGAGCATTAATGAGACCAATACTAAGCTTCTTTCAAGCAATAATGAGATCAATAGTTATCTCCTTTCAAGCATTACTATTAGATAACAACAAGTAGGTATCCATAATAGAATCCAAAAATAAAATACAACAGTTGCAACTTAGAAATCCACATTAGATATTAAATCCACACTAGAAACAAACAATGGAAGACCAAGATTCACAAATTATATTTCCACATTGGATGTCTCTTTGAGAATTTGAACTTGGGTCTTCATGTGAGAACCTGAAATTTTTAATAGTTGAACTCAATCCCTTGAAATCACTTTATTTTTTTTTAATTTTGTATCACTAGTTATCAAAGCTTACTTAGTCTCCTTAGGTTAAACTTTTAAGCCCTATTAATTACATCTCCATTTGGTTAACTTCCTATTGCAATAAATTAAAGCAATACAATTTTCTATAATTTTTGACTCTTATACAAGTTTAGATGGTTCTATCTTCTCAATACTCCTATTAATGTTGGTATCAGACTATAAATAATAACAATGTAAATTTCCACGAGACCCACAATTTTTCAGTAAAAATTTCTTGATATTATTAAAAATTCTACAATCCTTCAATCCACCAAAGTAGAACTTCAAAATTTATTATCCCTTACTTCCTCAAACATGCATAAAGATAGTGGTTCTAGGGAGGATAATCAAGAATAATGCATTGATGCCACAAAATTGAAGATTATACATCAATGTAATTATATAATTAAATACTAAATTTAGCCCTACTATCATTATAACTAGAATTTTAATGAATTTTGTAATCAATAGGAAGCAAGGAACCTATATGGTGAGCTTTAGTTAGGGACTAAGAATCTCTCTGTAAGACCAACTAAATATTAAACAACACCACTATCTATTTTTCAATTCACCATGCTTCCTAAATGATGGGCATTTATAGACCAAAATCATCCACTTTGTCAAAATACATAGAAAATTTACAAATGTCTAGTCAATTTTAGTGAGTTTGACTTTACAACTTTCAATTACATTTTTTATGAATATATTTCAAGTTATTACCACAAATTCACATAAAGCATATCCAACAATGATTATAGTCCATAAAATGATTGCTTAGTTATCCATTTTGTCAAACACATTGTATGTCACATTATAGCTTCCATATTTTGTAATCGAATTTATTAGGATATTTGAAACAAAAATCTCTTCAATATTATTTTTTATGGGTTTGAACTTAGATATCTATTGGAAATGTCATTTACATTGCCCCACACATGTATGTTTAATATTATAATAATAGTCCTCATTCTAATTAATAGAACTATGTCATTCATCTCTATAAATAGATGAAATCAAAGAAAATTCCAAACAAAACTTCATTTTCCTCCTCACTTAAGTACATCAAGCATCAACCTCCCACACAAACTCTTAGAAAAAATATCTAGTAAAATAATATAAATAAATAACAAACAAACAATAAATATACAACACAAACTAAAAACTATATCACAAAAACATTTATTCAAAATTTATTTTATAACACATCTCTATAAAAAGAAGAAGAAAGCTTTATCAAAACATTTTATTCTCTAGACTGGTTCTTTAAAAAGAATGTGTCATCCATGACTATTGATGATTTGTGTGTGATACATGTGATATCCACTTTGATCATATGAGTCACCAAATATCCAAAAATATGTTGTAATTTACAAATAAAGAACATAGTACAACTCACCCCTATAACAATCTCAAAACATACCCAAAATATTTGATATTTCTACTTTAGATGATTTTTTTCACTTTTAATACTTAATATTCTTAATCATGTTTTTGTGCATAACCATAATTCTAACTAGTTTTAATTTTATTCATCCCTCAATAGCTCTTTACCACTTACTCTAGCAAAAATATTGACCTACAATAAAATAAACAACCCAGTACTTCCAGGATAAAGGTTCCTATGCCTACCTAGATAAAGAGCATCCATGTTCAATTCCAAATCATTCATTTTAGTCAAGTACCTTAAAATTTAGATAAAATAGTGTACTATTTTTTTATATGCCTGCTCCTATGGGGAAATCAAATTCATGTTCTAGAGTCACTCTTAGACAAGCATGAGGGATGATGTTTTGAATAAATTCTAATGTCTAGGGGAAAGGGGCCCATAGTGGAACACCCTAACTTCGTATTTCTCAAAATCCTACGTGGAAATTTCAAATCACTCCCAAATCTATACAACAGTTTATTTGGCAACTCATGTGCTTCTATATTTCGTTTTAGGGCCACATCATCAAATATGATGCCACATCAACATGATTTTTGTTGAGGTATCCAAAAAGGCCAAAAAAAAAGTGAGATCGATAGTGGTGCACTAAGTCATGTTTTATTGGCACGCTGATGTGGCATCACATGATTTGTCACTTTGTGTACTTTATGGATAAAAAGTGTTTTGCAATTGGATATTAAAGTGCTCCACTATGGGGCCCACTGAGCACTACTTCTATCCCCACTATTGGACCCTACTCCATTATGGCCCCCTCTCCCCTAAATCTTATGTCAATGATTCTAAAGAATATGAATATCTTTAGGTGATAAGCTAGAGACAATATGATTACGAGAAAAAAAGGAAGATATACTATAATTCTTCTCGAGGATTAATGCAAGCAATCATGACTAGCTAAATTCACAATTGGATTAAGATCTACTCTTTACTACATAATTTCATCCAAACCCCAAATAATAATAATAAAATTTTGGGACAATAAACTGAGTGTACAGTTATGGACAAACCTTCTATGAGATGCATATTATAATTTTGAGTTTAATGATTGTCTGGATACAAATAGTAAAAGGGAATGATAAGAGATGATTGTTTGTTTTGCATCATAGAACCTCACTTTAAATGAAAATTTAAAGAAACAAAGATAAAATAAATTCAAATGAACAAGAGGAGAACTAAAAATCATATGCAAAAGCAACATTGGTAGTTAATATAGTTATATCATTAGTGATTTGTAGTCCACATGGCCTTGTGGACATTGTTAGAATAATTTAATTTCATAATTAATAGGTACCAAACAAGTGGAATGATGATTTAGTTTTATGATTGGGAAGTATAAATTTTAGTGTTGTTACCAATAGGGCCTTTATTCCTTAGCAAGGTGAATAAAGTTTCTAAAAGTTTATCATGAATTCTTTGTAATTGTAGTAAACAACAACCTTAGGTCAGTACCTAGGTGATTAGAGTTTCAGTTCACTTTTGACAAATTTCACAAAGCAAAATTTGAAATAAAAATTATGGCTCTATTATGGTATGCACTACAAACATAAGTTGAGTGTTTAAAATATGAATATTTTGATATTACTAACAATAAAATACAAAACCAAGGCTTGGATTGATTATGTAAAAAGTTTAACCCCAATGTGATATAATAAAAAAGGAAACTAAAACTAGTGTGGTGGATTACACACACAACCAAAAGACAGTACACATTACTTTACACATTATCAAATAAAATCATTCATATTTTTATTCATATCATTATTTTATGTATAGTTTCTCATATCATGAGAATAAATTATATGCACATTAAAGATGATTAGATGATCCACTTTTTATCTCTCAAATATATATTCTTTCTATTTATGATTTCATACATCTCTATTAAATTTGTGGTACATTATAATACTAGTATAGCTTATCTACATGTATAGTAGGTTCCTTAAGCTCATATTTTCTTATCTTTAACCAGAGGAGGTACCACACATCATTTGATATTGCATAATATGCTTTTTGGAACCTATAGTAATCTCTCTTCTATCCTATTTTTTTGAAGGATTCAAATTGCAACAATTAGCTTCCTACACCCTTGAAGATTTTACCATCAACCTCTATTAGGCTGCTCTTTCATTTTTCAACTTAAACGAAATAGATTCAATTTTTATTTTAGGTTTTCTTATTTAAATCTATTGAGTCATGATGCTGATTTTAGGACCCCCAACATTTTCTCTTGATGTATAAACCATTATCTTTTCCTTGAGAAAATATACCATGAAGTTTCCCAAAAAAACATTCCTTAACGCAAAACTTCATACAATAGTTCTAATTTAACTATAACCTCTAGTGTTGTAACTACAAAATCTTGTATTTGCTCAAAAAGTTAAAAAAATGTTGATATCTTGCAATATGAAGGTAGTATATTCTTATAGATATTCTAAATCTACTTGCAAGAAGTTTCTCATTGAAAATAGTCTTTTGGAGGCATTGTGCACATGTTATATGATTTCAATGTAAGATCTTTTTGTAGTTATCAAGGTATAAGGTTCTATACGAGTAGGGACCATTCAATTAATTTCCATGAGAAGACTTGATAACATGGATAAATGGATGTTAACTTCTAAACTTAACTCCTTTATTTGGACAATTGTCTTTCCTATCTATTCATTTATTTGGTTGTATTGAAAGTGTATAATTCCAAGTTGTATCTATGATCCATCTATGTCATGCATCATATCATAACTTCTTAAAAGTTGTAGAATATAGTTCTCTACATTCTCAATTTGAACATTTTTTGTATCATGGTTTGTAGCCAATTTATATATAATACTGATTAAGTGTGGAAACAATATTGCAAATATTCTCCAACTTTGAGATTTATCACTCCAATTACTTACAAACATCTCACTATTTTTTTGTATACATAGTTTCTCTGCCTCATAGTCTAATTATTTGATCTTTCAACTATTTATTTTCATGTTCCTGATAGCCAATTTTTTCAATTGAACATTAAGGAAGGATAGCTAAGGGAAGGAAAGAATAAATACATGACTAGGTGTTAGGAAAGGTTAAGATAATTATTGGGCATACTAGGATGGGTAATGTGAAGATGATAATCAAAGGCTAGCAAAAAAAAAAAGGTTTTACCAAAATACAGGAATAATTTGACTATTGTATATTCTACTACTTAGACTTGTTCATTTACTTTATTTTAAGAAATGAAAAATGTATTTAACTTAAAAAAACATATTGAATCTAATCAATACAAAGAGATGTGTTTTATAGATGTAGAAAAAATCTTATTTATAAAAAAGGAAATGCTAAAAAGCATAAGGAAAGGTGAAATAAAATTCTTGGTTCAAATCCTAATGTAGAAGATGATTGTTGAGAAAGTGGAGGTGGGATTTTGGTATATTGTGATAGAGTTGTAGTATTTATTAGTGTGGTTCCAACCAAGTACTAAAAAATGAAGTGTATACTAGATCAAAAAATGTGTAGAATGGGGTAGAACTGGGATAGTTGTGGTCATAACTTTGTTTCATTGCTAACATGAGTAAGTGTGACGATGACCCTTTTATTGTTGATCATCAAAATTTTGGATGATTTGTGTGATGATCTATAGATACTTTATATGATTATAGGTTTTTACTTTCACATTTTTGTGGATAGGTATTATATTAGAGCATAATGTTTTAGATTAAAATAAGAGAGAAACAAGGGTCTTGATCCTTTATAAAAGTTGCCATAAGGCAAGACAAAATAAGCCCAGGATGGAAAAAAATAACAAATAATCAACACAACCGAAAGAAAGAGGAAAAGTTGTAACAATTTTTTTAAAAAAAGCAATAACAAAAGAGAGAGATGGGAACCCCAGGTCGCACTTAGACAATACCAGTCAGGTAGAATGAATTAGCCTCTCACCCAACACATGAATATGAGTTTGGGAAGGAAGATCTTTCTTCATCCTTCTTACAATAGTCTAAGACATATTATCATCCAAATTCTCAAGACAAGGGTACAAGTGAGGGTATTCCCCCACAAAGAGCTCACCCACATGTGAGGAGAGAGAAATGTAATGATGAGGTGACAGGTGAACATCCACCACATGAGTAATCTAGACTAATCAAAGCTAAACAAAAATTAGGCTATGAGGTTGGGGTAGGAGGTTCCCAAATAGGGTTTGAAGGACATGTCAAAGGCACACCAAAAGATAAAGACTCACCATCATCCTAAGAAGAGTCATTTGACAAATAATCAAGAGCATGAATAGTCAAGTGATCTTTGTTAACATTCTTCCACCACATATCAATGCTCTTATGATGTGAGAAGGATAATTTGTAGCCAGGTGACCAATGGAGAAGCATAAAAAACATGTGAAGGAAAGAACCTCATGATCAAGAGGTTGAGTCCAAGCCCTCTCCCCAACCATCAAAACCATATCCCAATGAAGAGGCTTAGAGATGTCAAGCAAAACTAGAGTGCCCCATGTAAGAAGTGGAATCATCAACCTTCAATAAGTGACCAATAGAGTTTCATATGGCCTCATAACATGAAACCTCCCAAAACTGTAGGGGGAGGTTCATAAGTATAATCCACATTGGATGCACATTTAATGGCTTAGTAAGAGGGCTAAAGGAGGCTAACCAAGGCTTGATGGAGATAGAGTGCTCTCCCTAAGCCCAAAACTTACCTAAAACCATTTTTTTATCCTCAAAAGGAAAAAGAGGCAATGAAAAAACCTTTAGCACAGAGGAAGAGCTCAATCAAGTACTTGCCATAAGAGGCCTCTAAGAATCTAGTACTCATTTGTAAAAATATGGAAGAGAAGACCAAAGGTTGAAGAATCTACGTGCACCAAACCCCTAAGTTTGTAGAAGTCCTCATTTTCCATCACATCCTAGCCACAAACCACCACCAGGGATAATTTGACACAACGAAGAGGATGAGTTTTCTCCCTCAAAGGACAAGAAGTGCCAATGCTGACCACAACATTAGTATGCATCAGAGGGCAGTGCAACCCACACCCATAATTCCAATAGCAAAAGGCAAGCCAACACAACTAAAACTTGTGACACTAATAGCATGAGGTGACTCAACTTGAGGCAAGGATGTAGGCACAATGATAACATCCACATGAGCTTGCATTAGAGGGGAAAACCCATTTTTTCTTAACAACACACCATAGTAAATCATTACAATAGGTGAGAGTTGACAATTTGAATAATTGGGGACAAACAACAGGAGCGACAAGAGTGTCATTTTTAAGATATGACGATTTGAATGAAATATTATTAGACCATAATGTTATTAGGTGATATACCTCTATAACATTAATAAAAAGCTCTAAATATAAAGTTTCTTACCTTATAATACAAATGTATTAAGAAATAATTATTTACACAATTAATAATTTGATCACACATATTATCATGCACGTTTTCTTCTAGTGATTCTTTATTGGGGGTTATTTACCTAGCTATTTTCCCACGTTCAAATATTTTGTGTTCCCTTATTTTTGTGTTTAGTTCTTAATTTTCACTTGATTTATTGATTCATATATTTAAATAATATTTATCATTTAATAATTTAACACATCTAAAACTAAACATTTATTTTAATTTAACATGGTATTGGAGCCTTTTTTAGATTGTATATTTTTTTTCTATTTGTAAAAAAAATCAAACAATAAAATATTTTAAAAATAAATACTTATTCTTTAAAAATATTTTATCTTCTCTTATTTAACTATATTCAAAAATCAAAATGAAAATATTAATTTCATACATATTTTAAAATATAAAAAATTTAGGCGGCACAGGTAGCAAAGTTGGCTTGGGCTGTGGGTTTGCTCCCCATTGGTTTCAGCTTCAATTCCGCTTCCGGGTTTATTCGGTTGGGCCTTGCTTGCCAATTATCGGGTCCCTTCGCAGGGGACTAGTCTTGCCCCCACTCACCCAAGTATCCAAGATACGGGTTTGGGTTCCCCTACAAGGGACTAGTCTCGCCCTCGCTCGCCCCAAGTACCCAAGATACAGGCTACTAGACCGCTAGACGGGGTTGCGGGTGTCGTTAACAATATATATATATATATATATATATATATATATAAACAATTTAAAAAATAAATATTAAATTATAAGATATATTATATATTATATATTATAAATATTTATATTATATAATTTTATATATTAGAAGATTTTTTTAAATATATGTAAACATGGTGCTGACTGCACCTTGGTTGTGCCATGGCAAGTGCCTACCATTCTCTATTGCTTTTAATTTTTAAATAAAAAATCTAAAAAGTTAACAATTTTTTAATTTAAAAAATATAATAAAATAATAAAGCTTTTGATTACGGAGTCAAAGAATACAATTTTTTGAAAAGCAGGTAAATAATAACAAGAGCTGCAGGGCAGCGAAGCAATAGAATTCCTAACTAGTTGCAATTTTGGTTCAAATGAAAGAG
Organism: Sequoia sempervirens; assembly: GCA_007258455.2. NCBI lineage: Eukaryota > Viridiplantae > Streptophyta > Pinopsida > Cupressales > Cupressaceae > Sequoia > Sequoia sempervirens. The sequence goes on along the minus strand of VDFB02278303.1, from coordinate 1,899 downwards.
AAGCTAATGTATCGTGATAGGCTCTAGCATGAGTAATGCTAATACATTTCCTTAGAAACTGGAGGTTTAGAGAAAAAACAAAACGCACTAAAGAAAGATGAAAAAAATCAAAACACAGTAAATCATTCATAACCTGATTTGAACAAAACATTCATGATTCAAGCAACATCAAGTATTCAACTTCTTGGAGACAATTGCTTGAGGAGAAGCTTGAATGTACACACCATCCATAGTTTGACCAAGAGAAAGAGACTTCAACCATTCAAGAAACAATCTTAAATACCAAGAAATCCATAATGAAAATAGCATAGGATTAATACTTGACTTCATGGAAGGCAACCCGATGTGACTGAAACACTTAAAAAAAAAAGAACGCAATGCATTAGCACACAAAATTCATAGCTTTCCTCAGTTAGCATAAGTGTTGGATTGTTTATGCACATCCTTGCATATGTCTCTTTGATTAACCAAACTTTATCAACTATGTGGGAAGGAGCAACAAAAAATTCAAGAATTTGGAAACTTGCAAAACTAGCTTGTGCATCAGTTTTAAAAAGCTTGATTAATTATGCATCAATAGAAATCAGATACATAAATTTTGCATCATCCGCACAATAAAAGGGCAAGATAAGTCCAAAGGAAGAAATTAACTGTATAATAGGATGTCATGTGTGTGAAGTGCACTTCCAAATTATGGCAAGATTTTTTATTTCTTCAAACCTTATAACATATGATGAATTACAAGTATCTCCACATGCATTGCGGCATAGAGTTTCTTCAAAATTGGAAATGTTTTATGCAAACTCTTGGCAACCTTTGAGAAAGAAATGAATTTCAAATGGATTTTGAAACTATTCAAGCTGAAATAAATCATTGCAGTTTGAGTATTATTGTGACTATTTTTTTATATTTTATATAAAGTAAATTATTAATAAAGATAAAGATAATCTATTGATACATAATTTTTAATTAGAACATAAATAATTAAAAATGACATAATTCATTATTTTTATTTTTTAATTAAAAATAAAAAATTAATGAGTATAATCTATCCTTTAAAAATATATTTAAAAATAATAATTATTAAGTAATAAAATTATATAAATATTCTAAAAACAACACTAATGACAATCAAATAAAAATGAATGTAACTATCTAGTCTTTAAAGAATTATGTATGAAATCTAAATATTTTATTTGTTATATAAATTAAATTTTGTATTTTTCTTTTGATGTGTGCCACCCTCTTTTTTATCTTTTATAACTTATATTCCTTTCAGTTTCATAAATAAAATTTGACTTTTTTATATTATAATATATTAATTTAATTAAAATAATCTTTAAAATAATTGATTATGTATTTTTGTTTAATATATTATATATTAATTTTTATACATTTTATCTTCTTCAATAATTATGTATATATTATTTTTTTTAATATTAAAAAATTGTTCTTAGAAGATTCTAGTAGTCAAGCATAATATCAATATAGGACAACTATATTATTAATACATTAATTTAATTAAAATAATTTTCAAAAAAAATAATACATTTTTTTAAAAATATATATTATTTTTTATACATTTTATCATCTTCAATAATTATGTATGTATCAATATTTTTTAATATTAAGAGAATTGAGAATAATTATTTTTAGAAGAGTCTAATAGTCAAACATAATATCAATATAGAATAGTTCTCATACAAAACTTTACAACAAGCAATTAAGACAAATTATAAAGTCTATTCACATTAATAAATCTCATAAACTATCTAATAAAAAAAACAATAAATGTGATTAAAATAACATTTCTAAGTGTAATGTGAACATCTCTATTGGGTGAAAACTAAACTAGATAGGTAAAACCTCTTTTCATACTAACATGAAACTCTATGAACT
>VDFB02278302.1:0-167047 GCA_007258455.2 Sequoia sempervirens | reverse complement strand
TACCTAAGAAAATACTCTTAGGAAATCCATACAACCCAACTATCTCTTGAAAAACAAATTTGTATATGGGAAGCATTATTGCTCGTTTGACATGATATCAAATGAACCATCTTATAAAATATATCAATTATAACAAAAATTGAGTCATTGCCTCCATGTGTTTGAGGAAATCCTAAAACAAAATCCATGCTTAGGTGCTCCCATGGTCTCTCTAATATAGGAAATGGTTGATGCAATCTTGTATTTTTCCATACTCATTTTGCATGCTAGAAAATTCTACATTCTTACACTATCTTCTTCACATTTGTATTCATCTCAGGCCAATAATATCCTTCATTAAATAGTGCTACTATTTTATCTACACCAAAATGCCCACTTATACCTCCACTATGTTTTTCTCTTATTAGGTTAACTCTCGTTGAAGGATGGGTATACATAATTTATTTCCCTAGAACAATAAACCATCTTGAATGAAATACTCCAACCATAGAGTCTTTTCCTTTTCCACTAGACTCTTACTATTTGTCCATAGTTCCTTAAAATTTGGATCATCTGCATAGAATTCCCTCATTGTATCAAAACCAACAACATTGACCCTTGACTCATTCATCAACAAAATTATTCTACTAAGTGCATCTACTACCCTATTGGAACTACTACTTTTATGTTTCAAAAAAAAATTATAACTCTATAAGAACTCCACCCATTTAATATGTCTCTAGTTCAACTTACCTTGAATGTAGATGAATTGCAGGGAATGGTGTTCTATGTATAGCATAAATTCCTTAGGTAGTAGATAGTGTCTCCATTTCTTTAAGGATTGCACTATAGTATATATATATATTGGTTATTTATTGAGTACTTCCTCTTGGCTTCATTTAAATTCTCACTAAAGTGGGCAATGGGTCTTCCTTCTTGGGTTAAAACTCCTCCACTCATACTACCACTCGCATCACAGTCAACCTAGAATACTTTATAAAAATATGGCAGCACCAACACTAGTTGTTCTAGTACATTTTTCTTCAACAACTGAACACTCTTCTCAGTTGCATCTAACCCACTGAAATTCCTTATGAACTTCCTACAAAAGTTGGCCAAGCGATGAAAACTTTTGGCTTCAAACATGCTCTTAAGTGAAGGTCAGTCTACTATTGTCTTCACCTTCTCTAGGTCCATTTTCAACCCTTCTTCAGACACCAAAAAACTTAGGTACATGCTAGTTATTTCTTCATGAAACTAAATTTATTCAAATTCACAAGAAATTTATCTTCTTTTAACCTTTGTAAAACTGCCCTAATATGCACTAGATGTTCTTCCTTTGTCTTATTTAAAATTAAGATATCATGTCTAAATACACAATCACAAATTTTCCAATAAAAGGTTTCAATACCTCATTCATCAACCGCATGAAGGTACTTGGGGAATTTTTTAATCCAAATGGCATTAATAACCTCTCATACAACTTGTCCTTTTTTTTAACATAATCTTTCATTCATCTCCTTCTTGAATCCTTATCTGATGGTATCCGCTCTTCAGATCTATCTTGGTGAAGTACTTGGCTCCACTCAAATAATCCATCATGTCATCCATATGAGGTAATGAAAATCTATACTTGATAGTGATCTTATTTATGGATCTTGAGTTTGTACACATCCACCATTCTCCATCCCTTGGTTTGAATATTGTAGGTATAATACACAAACTCAAGCTTTCTTTGACTAGACCTTTATCCAACAACTCTTGCACTTGTTTGTTTATCTCCTCATTCTCTATTGGGGTCATTCTGCATAGTTCTTTGTTTGGAAAACTAGCCCTTGGTATCAAATGCATACAATGACTTATCCTTCTTATTGGTGGTAATCCATTGGGTAAGTCTATCAATATCTCTGAAAATTTACTCAAAATATCTTGTACCTCCATGGGTACTTCTTCCTTCTTTGTTGTCCTAATCTCTGTAGGCTTAGGAATGAAAACATAATGTGCCTTATCCTTTCTCAAATATTTCAATAATTATTTCTTAGTCGTTGAGAAAGCTTTAAGATTCTTTCCAATTTCCCCATCCTTATCCTTCATGGGATTCAAAGTATATGCCTTCCCATTCTTCTTTATAATATAAAAAAATTTCTTATCGCCATGAATGAATTTCCTATCATATTGACAAATTCTACCTAAGTAAAATAAGGCATGCATCCATTAGCATTATATCACACATTATCACATCCCTATAACCTCTAATATGAAAATTTACTACTTGCATTGTTCACTTACAAGTAATTGGTGTCCCTTTCACAACCAAGAAACCTTATAGGGGCTAGAATGCAATGTCCCCTTCTCAGGCCTAATCAATTCAAAGACATTATCCTATTGAAATATCCCAAAGCAATTTTTTATACAAAAATAATTTGCACCTTCACTAATTTATGTGAATAGGAATTTCATCAAACACTTATCCTATTGTTCTGAATATTCTTTCAAATTGTTTTCACTAGGAAGATAATGTTTTATGTATAGGTTATAAAGTATGTATTTATCATAATATAAAATTCATAGAAATATACTTAAAAATTGATTCTTAACACCTGAGTATAATTTGTTATATATATGCTTCCAACTGATACAAAATTACACTCAGAATGGGCCTCTTTATTATTCACTACAAATATAGTGAAATAATATTAAAATGTTCTGACCTTTTTTAAAAATACCAAATCTTCCTTATACAACTTCAACCTTCATGACGAGCATTGACCCCTATCAAATATTGTTGGTGCATCCAATAAAGAGTATGATGACCTCAATTAATGGTACGAGTGGCATAAGGAAGTTACCTCACATGAAAAAAGGAAGTGTTGATCGTTATAGTTCCCTTTGCACTAGCTTATACAACAAGCTCCCACCAAAAGTTGTGACTCCCTCCAGCTGCGGCTAGTAAATCCAAGATTGCGATGGGAAATTTTAATACAAAAAATAAGTAGTTTCCAAAAATAACATTTCTCTCTAAAATCATTGGAATGCAACCATCACAAAAAAATTGCTCCTAGAAAGCATCAGATTACTCAACAAAAACCCCAAAACACGACGCCAACCATTGAATTCCATTCTGACAACATTATTGTTCATTGAGAAAGTTGGAGCTAACTATAATGTTGAGGTGACTGAAAATGGGGACATTACACTTATTTCCTATGTTCTCAAAGGCTAAGTGGTAAGGCAAGGGGATTCCAAAGATCTTGGAGGACACATTTTTGAAGTTACAAGGTTTCTTTTGTTGGAATGAGCTCAATGGGAAATACTAGTTTAAATGACACTCTCTGAAGTGTTTTAAAACTTTTGGGGTATTCTCCAAACTTCTTGGAGAGCACATCTATTTATAGTGAGTCACCAAACTGGCTTTTATTATTCACCTAATGCCTTAGTATCATATTGGCATGGTCATAATTGGATTCCAATATGTTTCAAGATTTCCACAACTTGCGGTGAAATAATTAAATTATTCACTTAAGTTATAATGTTTTATCATTATTTTTGATAACTTAAGTGTAATATATTTTTGAAAAGGTATTTTAAATTCCCATGTGGATTCCTATGAGAAATAAGAGGGCTTGCACATGAAAAAAATATTTTATCTTATTTCAAAATGGAATTTGATGGAAAAGGTGATTAAATGTTTACACAATGAATTATTTAATTTAAAGTAAAAGTGCTTTTTCAAAAGAAAAAAGCAAAAAGAATTTTTTGAAAAGAAACAAACAATGTTTTTTTGAAAAAGCAACAAAAATGTAAAAAAAGGTGTGAAAAGCAAAAGGCATTTTTTGGAAAAAGCTATAAAATGAGGTGTTGGGGGCTCATTTGCATATGTTGAAGAATGATATTCTTATGCTGTCATATTTTATCGCGTTCTCCAAATCTTTGAGGATGGAAACCCTTATGGATTTTCTAGTTTTAGAATTAAAAGAAATTCCCTAGCTAGATAAGTGTGATTACATTCAAGGACCACCATTGGTGTTGATTGAAACTTCCAATTTTGACTTTATCAACTTTGAATGCTTTAATGGTGTTTGAGTTTGCATTTTGAGAGGATTTTTTACAGTTTAGAGGAGTTGGAAACATTGTTCCAAGTCTACATTTACCTTTGGGTGAATTTGGGAGTGGGTCATTGAAGATTTTGGAGTCTTTATTTCAATGTCTTGATTACTGCTACAAAGTTTCAAACTTGTACCAGTCACTTATTTTTCATTTCCTTGAGGTATATTGTCATTTCACATGATGGGTGGTTATTTCTTAATGAATTATTTAATTTAAAGCAAAAGTGCTCTTTTTGGAAAAAAAAAAGAGCAAAAAGTGTTTTTTGGAAAAAAAAAGCAAAAAGTTTTTCGAAAAAGCAATGAAAAAGCAAAAAGTGTTTTTTCAAAAAAATAGTGAAAAATCCAAAAGCATTTTTTGAAAAAAGCAACAAAAAAAGCTATAGACGGAGGTGTTGGGGGCTCATTTCAATAAGTTGAAGAATGATATTGTTATGCAATTAGATTTTCTTTGGTTCTCCAAATATTTAAGGACAAAAACCCTCATGGATTTTTTAGTTTCGGATCTGAAAGAAATTCCCTAGCTAGATTAGTGTGATTACATTCAGGGACCACCATTGGTGTTGATTGAAACTTCCAATTTTGGCTTTATTGGTTTTGAATGCTTTGATGGCATTTGAGAGGATTGTTTGAAGTTTAGAGGAGTTGGAAACATTGTTCCAAGTCTACATTAACCTTTGGGTATGTTTGGAAGTGGGTTGTTGAATATTTCTAAGTCTTTATTTCATTGTCTAGACTACTGCAGTGAAGTTTCAAACCTGTACCAATCACTTATTTGTCATTCCCTTAAGGTATATTGTCATTTCTCATAATGGGTGGTTAGTTCTTAATGTTGTGAGATATGTGGGATGTTCTATAAAAAATTTTCCATGGCCATATTTGTAACAACAAATGTGTATTGATTTGAAATGAATTGTAAGAGATCACAATGTAACTCTAGGTGGTAGTATCACCAGTGATCTTTCTCTTGATTTAGTATTGCTAACCCACTGCATAAGTGGTTTATTTACTCACCCCACTACATAAGTGGCTCTTATACTTATCCCACTAAACAAGTGGCTTTGGCATTCACTCACCACTAAAAAGTGGAAAATCTTTCCTTTTTACATTTCATTATTGTATTAGCTTTCCCACTGCAAAGTGGATGTTCCCAACTAACCCCATTGGATAAGTGGATGTTACTTTCAACTACTTATTTTAAGTATAATTGTAATCTTGTACATTGTATGCTCTCACCTCGCCCACACTAGGAACTTGGTGATGAAAAAGTGTAAAGGAATTTTTTTTAGCATTTTCATTATGTTGATCTAACAAGTTTTTCCAAAAAAAATTAAGGGTGGTTATTACATGGGAAGTTTCATATTTTTCAACTGTAACTTTTCCACCATTTTTTTTTTACACCAGATTGTCAATGTTGCCACTACTTATAATAACTCTACAACATTTTCCTCCCAACTTATATCTAGTCTTGAAAAAATTTCTCCAGTGTGTCGGTTCTTCCTTCTCCTTTTCAAGTTTCAACAAAATTATTCTTAGCATTAAGGACTCTCCATCCTTTCGATCTTCTCCACGCTTGGGTGAAACTACACTTTCATATTTTGCTTGGGCCACATGAATTCTAGCTTCCTTTCCTTTACTATTGTTGGATTGTATCTAAGGACGTTCAATTGCATTATATCTAGTTTCTCCATATTTGTAACATGTACTAGTGAACCCTCTTCATTTTCCTCTTCAAAAATTTCACCTTCCTCTTGAATAATCGCCTCTACCTTCGAGATAACCTCCTCTTCCTCTAGTTTCGTGTATTTAGGAACTTGTCTGGGAGGTACTGAATTCTTCTTGTTTGCCTTGGTATCCTCTTCTACCACCTGACTATCCTCTTCCACATGAGAACCTTCCTCTACCTCTATAATTACTCTATTATTTCCTAACCATCTTATCTTTTTTCTCCAAGGCATATTGGTAGGCTTCTTCTACAATCTACAATCTACCCAATGTAATTTATTCTTGAAGAGATAACCATAGACCATCACATACCTTGACACTTTTTCAACATCATCATTAAAATGTCTTGCCCTAATGCTCAATTTGTAGAACTCTTCTATATATTTATTTATACTAGATTCTTATATTTCAAGTTTTGTGACTTTCTAAACAAACTTAGATTATAGTTTGTCAGCAATAATTTAGCCTCCAACTTGATCACCATTTTCTCCCATGACTTAATCTTGTCTTTGCCTCTTCTTTGTCTCTTTATTTGAAAATGTTCACACCATAGGGATGCATGTCCTTTCAAATTTGTGCAAGCAAACTTAACTTTTTTGTCATTTTTAGTTCCTTCAAAATCAAAATACTTCTCCATTTCTAATATCTAGTCTATAAGTTCTTTTGGATTTAAACTATTTTTATAGTTGGTGTGATCAATCATTTGTTTGTTATTGATTTTGTGAATTTCTCTAAAAAATATGTCTTCTCTTTTTTCTACTTATCCTTAATTTGTTTCATGTGATTCATCTCCTCCTCCTACCACTTCTTGTTCTTCATTGACATCTTCGACATGTACTCATATTCTTTTTGTTGCCTCTATTTCTTTCAACCTTGTCATAATACCTCTCAACATTTCTACAATGGATATATCACCAACCTGTGGTGTTGTTCCTCTTTGGCTATGTCCTTTATGTGTCATGTCTTCTTAAACCCTCTACAGATGTAGGTCTTCTCATTCTCTCACTTACCCACAAAAAAATCTCTAAGGTTTCTTATCTCGACATAATCACAATAAACCCTCACTCTCAAAACCTCGCTTTGATATTTTACTTGATACAATCAAGATCAAGGAATTCTATTGAATATCTCAATCATGAAGCCAAAAACATATATTCAACACAAAATTCATCTTTAGATTACAAATAAATGAAACCCTAATGTTTGGCAACAAAATTATAACACAAAAGTATAATCAAAGTGTTTATTGATCTTTGTCATCATTCTATAACTCGCCAAACATCTCCAAATGCATGAAATGATCCTCATTTTATCCCTCGATGGCTTGGAAGATGAATTAGATTCAATCTTGGTCATTACAACCAACAAACCATTGCAGAAATGTTAAAGTGCAATACCAAGTTGGAAGTCTACAAGTGCAATAGCAAGTCAAAAACCCACAGATGTAGTTGCAAGTAGAAATTATGCAATAAGCTAATTCAAATGAGAAATCTTCCTTCAAGTTCATTTGGGTGGTAAAACTCCACAAGTCAGACATGGTGATGTCATCATCCTCCTAACATCATCATTGGATCTATTCATTTGAAATGGTTTGCTAGCTTGTCAATGTTTGGTTCACTTGATATTTCTTGCAAAATTTCAAATGACCATGAGGAACCCACACGTGTCCATTCAATATGGAATTCCCAAGAATGGCATATGGACTAGGAGTTCCCACAAGCTAAATGACTTAGAAGTTCCCGCAAGTGTAGAAATGACCCATCAATACATTGAAACATCAATAAAATAATAGCTAACCTGCACCACAAGAAAAAGTATTGAACACAACATAATAGAAGCCCAACAATAGTAGGCAACCTATAGCAATCCACACACCCTTAACTAAAGGATGGGAATCTGAAATAAATTTAGGAAGACCTCTTTTCCTTCTTTGAAAAAGCATCCAAGATACACCTTTTTCAAACTTAATTGATCATGAAGAGAGGAGGGTGTCCTCCTCTACCACCACATCTTAGGAAACATAATGCGATGAAAAATGTCTAAGGAAGTTGAATACAACACATAATCCACCAATTATTCAACAAAAAATTGCCCCATATCCCATTGACTAGGTAATTAGGCCAAACAACACATAAGAAACCTACATTGGTTCCTAAGAAGTCCTTTCAAGGGTCAAAATGTAATACCCCTCTGTTTTTCTTTCTGGCTGGACAGTGTGTCCTTATTTTATTTGATGTGCTTTTTGGTTATTGAGATACTTTATCATGTGTGTGCGATTTGATCACTATTTATAGAGCGATAGTCTATTTGTGTGATGTGATGTATCTTATCTGATGCTTTATTTGACATGTTTTAATTGGTGTAATGATGATTAGTTACTGTAACATGTTATTGCATGAGATATTTGTTTATGATGGAATTGTCGGTTAGTAATTTTGTATTGGTGAAGGGGACGGGATTGTACCACTCGCTTGCGAGCGCCCTACGATTCTGAGATTTCCTCTTCACGTTTTATTATGTTATATATATGCATGTTCGATATACTCTTTTTTCGCAGGTTGACAGGTATAGGACATCGACTCCACGAGGTTTCACAGGTTTGAGCGTGTCCATTGGCCAACGGTATTCGATTGGGATATAGTAGCTAGGTTTTTCGTGCCAAGTCATCACCCTAGTCATAGTGTTTCATCGGGTTTTAGTCGGGTTAAGTTGCTTCTTTGTTGTTCATCTCTCCTTGATTTTATTTAATTGCAAGTTGGAAAAGGTAAATAAATGGCTTTATGTATTTAGGTTGTTTATTAAATAAATCTAGTTATAATGTTAGAAATGTTATTTAATTTATTAATTAATTTAATTTAATTAATAAAATAATCTAATATTAGATTAAATTTATTTTATTGATTAATTAAATTAATTGTGTTGAATTGATTAATTAAACGTATTTGTGGAGTGAATAAATTAAATGGTTCATGTTGTTTTGAAAAAAATGCATGAAATTAAAAGTGTTAAATTATTTTTGAAAAAAAAAAAATTAAAAGTTGTAAATTCTTTTGAAATGAAATTATTAAAAGTTTTATAAAGTCTTTTTGGAAAAGAACTTTTTTTTAAAAAGTAAGAGTCATGTTGAAAAGAAATTTGATTTTAAATTTAAAAAAAAAACAAAATATCCTCAAAATGGATAGAAGGGAAATAACTATATTGGATGGGATATTTTAGGGGAGTTGACTATATTTGGGGAAGATATTTCATTTTGAAAAAAAAGGATTGTTGTTAAAAACAAAGGAAGTTTTTCTTGTTTTAGGGATGCATTATTGGATTTGGGTGAAGATTTTGGAAGAGCTTTGGCAAAATTATCTTGCAGGGAAGCTCAACTTTTCTTCTTCAAGCTTTAGATCATAGGTTCTTCCTTGTTTTATTGTTTTGAAAATTTGCATTTTCAATTTTGAAAACTTATTGCAAACATATTTGAAAACCCTGTTGAAATCATGAAAGAATTTAGATTCTTGGGGAAAAACAAATTCTTTCAATTGAAATTCTCAAGTTTAATAATAGAAAATGGAAAGGAAACAAAAAGAAATTAGGAAAACCTCTCTTTTGGATTTGGAGATTCTAGAAATTGAAATCAGGAAATTATTTTTGAAAACTAATTTTATTGTAAATTTTCTACAGAAAATTGGTTCAATTTGACTGTAAAATGGAGATTTTATGTTTATATATGTATATATATTCTATATACATATATTTTTGCATATTGGGTCTATTTTATTTTTGGGAAGTTTTGTTCCTATTAAAATTTTGGCACAAAAATCATGTACTGGAAATTACCAGAACAGAGGATTTTATGTGCTCTATTTTTATTTTAAAAATGAGTATTTGAAAAATATAAAAAAAAATAATAATATCAAATTATTTTTTATTGTTTAGAGTGTGGGGGAAAGGAAGGCAGTCGTGGCTGCCACAGCCATGCCCCCAATGGAGGGCGTTGTTGTGGCAACACTCCCCACATTGTGTGTGGGGGAAGCACTACCACAGGCAGCACCACCTCCACTAAGGGAGGTTGGGCACAGCCTATGGTTGCGTCTTCCTTTGGGGGCCCGTGGTTAATAAAAAAATATTTTTCTTAATTTATTTTTATTTGTTTTATTTTATTTTATATTATATATATAATATATATATGTATAATATATATAATATTATTATTATATATATATATATAATATTATTATTTAATTAAATTTTATTATTATTATTTATTAAATATTTTAAATAATCGGGTTTATTAGAGTTGTTGGAAATATATATAGTCTTTGCAAAATATTTAAATAAAATATATATGTTTAATCATATAATTGAATATAATTACTTTTAGATTATTTTTATTAGAAAAGATGCAAAAGGGGATTCTTTAAGAAAATGATTTTATTTTTTAAAAGAAAAAAAAATCGATTCTTATTATTAAGTGTAATTGAGAAAATTACAAGTAAAATAATTGGTTTAGTCCCTTATTTAAATTGTGAATGGAATTAAACAACTAGGGTTTTGAATTACTTAATGTTGCAAATGTAATTTTACTTACCTTGGATGTTGCAAACGATGTATTATTGCTTTTCTTGGATTTAGTAATCCTATCTTAATTGATTACATGCAATATGTCATTGCGTTGTTTGGATTTAGGAAATCCTAAAGTAGGTTATTTAATTGCCAAAAGTGTCTTTTCATTATGTGTTTTCTCTCATTGTCGTTGTTGGGAAAATGGAGTGAATTGTTTATGTAAGTCTTCCAAATGGGGTTCTCATTTAATTGTGTGGGTTGTCGTAATTTTTTAATCAACCTTTGCATTGCCTTGGGTAGTGAGTATAGTTGTATCATGTTGCTTTACCCAATTTTCACGAACGGGGATGGTTTGTGCCTCCTTTGGATTAGGAGTGGATTATGTGATTTGTGCCTCCTTTGGATTAGGAGTGGTTTATGTGGTATGTGTCTCCTTTGGAAGGAGTGGATTATGTGTTTTTTTTCCTCCAATTGTTTGGATTGAGTTTCATTATATGTTGCCTCATAGAGTTGGAGTGATTGTTTATCTAGTTTGTATGCACTTTGGCACCCTTGGTGATTGATTTTTTTTGGTATGTTGTCGATAGGAGAGTGGCTCTATGTGGGGGTATGGCACATAGAGAGGCGCCAGGGTAACTCACTTAGGGTTTAAGTAAGTGATAACTTAAAAAGAATTAATGAAAAACTTTCAGACTAATTAAGATAATGAATGCCTCTCTCATGACTCATACACTTATTAAGGCTTGAGATGAGACGAGAAGCATAGTTTGTATGGGGGTCTGGCAGTTGGTAGAGGCAAGTCAGGGTAACCTAGAATGGGGGTCAGGTAGCCTAGGAAGGTTGAGCCAGGGTAACTCATAGCAAATGATGTGTGACACTCTCTCTATGACAAGTCAGTTTTGTTGTACTATGTAGTGGCTCATTGGTATCTAGAAGCATTGTAACCTTTGTGTTAAGTGATGTTGTGTTTGTATTTGATTCAGTTCAGTTATGTTTTAGCCTATGTCTAGAGGTAGATGGTCTTGTCTATAGATCCTTGTTACTATCTCCTAGCATGGGGGGTGAGCCTTCGGGTATCACTTGGTTGGGTGGAATGTGCACCTTACTCCATCGGGTTTTCTTCTTGTTCGTGTGGACGAGATTTCCAGTTGGAGAGCTTGTGGGATCCAATTTCATTTCATGCTTTATTCATTTCAGTTGATCTTGTAATTTATTACCCCTCATTTTTTATCGAGGTGGAAGATGTATTATGTAACCATGCTTATTGGATTTACCTCATTCGGGGAATGAGAGTCATAATCTTATTATTAAATTATCGTTATTTGAAATCATGTGATATCTCTTATTCTTTGATGTAATTCATCGTGTATGGAATGTATGTGTTCTTAATTCCTTAAGTAATTAAGTGTTATGGTTTCAATTCATGTTTCTTGTTTTGGTTTTAAAGTAATCTCAGTTTCGTAACCTTAGAGGTTGTTGGCAATGGGTAGTGAACTTGCATGTTAATTGTACTTTTAAAAAAAAAAATAGTACGTTTGAATAGTTAATTGCAACTTCATCTAGGGTTGTGTGGTGAGGCGTTACACAAAAAATAACTAAAGCTACTTCATCCCCAAGAGAACCTATCATGGGAGGATATATTCCATAACCATAACATGATCCACTGACATGTGGTGTAGATCAAGTAATGTGAGCCTTATCAGGAAAACAATTACTTGTAGTTGAGTTCACAAACCCATGCCACACAATGGACACAATAATCAAATTTCAAATTCAAAATGAACACACAAAGACTCAATTTATGGAGGAAATGAATTTTATTGATTCTTCAAATTTGTACAGGCATAGAAATTTTTATGATACTTTGGTTGCTAGTCTGCAATACCAATATTCACTCTTTTTTTGTTATTTTTCACACCTTCCCCAACACATTGAAATCTGATTTTTTATTCCTCTAATGCCAACACCTAGAAATCATAGAATGGAAAAAATAATCTAAAAACACTTGAAATCACACCAAAATGCCTTGCAAATTCACACCTCACTCCAAACAAATTTCTTTTGATTTGTGTTCAAGTTTAGGGAAAATTCATGCCTTCATTCTCATCTATCCTTTCCTGGAGTTTTCACAACACCCCTTCCAATGTAAAATTCACAGTCAAAACTAACACAAAATTCAAACATTTCATTTCAATGCCCTCCAATGCCAATTCACCAACAACATAAATCTCTACCAATTTCAACACCCCCAATCTACAGTTACAATAGCAACAACATTAATATATGCTCAATGTATCCAACGCCCCTCTTCAATTGCCCATATTAAACTAAAATTTGGCTCTCTTGTGTCACATGCCCTTATCTGCACATGCCAGAAAAAAAAAAAACAAACAAACAAACAAAAACTTTAAATTTTTTGTTTCAATTTTTTTTTCAACTCCTCCCAGCAAACTTTATGCCTTCCTCTATAAAGCCTTTCAATTTCCCTAAAATGTCAAAAAAATTCCATGAAGAATTCTTTTCTTTTCTTTTCTAAATTGATTTTTATTTTTCTTCTTTTTTTAAATCTGATGTCTCCTTGCCTAGAAATTTTGGAAAAAAATATTATAAAATAAAAATATTAATAAATTTTAATCTCCTTTGCTACGCTAGCAACTCAATCAAAATTTTGTCAATTTGTGACAACAATGTCATTAAAAATTCCATACCTGCAAACACCAAAATTTCACCCAACACCAAAATAAAACAAATAAACTAAAACTAAAATAAAATTATATTTTTGGTTGATGCGGATTGCCAATCCACCAGATGCTCCTACATCAACATGGAGGTAGGAACCTCATCCACCAAAGGGGTAGGAACAATAAGGGAAACCACAATCAAAATATTGGGGAGGGCATTGCACCACCAAGTACCAAAGCTTATGATCCTATGATGAGGATGATGACAATCATAAGCAAGATGTCCAATAGAAAAGCATCATCTACAACAAAATAGTAGACTTTCGTAATCAAGTGGCTAAACCCACTTCCTATCCTCAATTATCATGACGACCTCTCCATGAAGAGGCTTGGATATTTTGATCACCAAAATATGAGAACAAGTTGAGAGGCCAATATCATATGTGATTGAATCCACCTTCAAAAATTAACCAATAGTATTGTTAATATCCTCAAAGAAAGCATCTTCCCAAAATTAGAGAGGTAGGTAAGGCAATAGTATCCAAACAAGCACAATAATGAGAGATTCTATCATAAGGTTGAAAGAGGGAAACAACAATTTGAGAGAGAGGGAGTGCTCAAAATAAACCCCTAGCACAAGGAAAAAGCTCAATAGTGTCCTTGGTGAGAGGCTTCTAAAATTCCAAAACCCACTCATGCAAATTTGAGAGAGAATTCCAAAAACCATTAAATCTACATATCAAATTTTGGTGAATGTCAAAAAAAATCATTTTCAACTACCTAAGACCACGACTAGGGGAGCTTGAGAACAAGGGGTGAGCCTTTCCAAGTAGAGAAAGATGAGCACTAGAGGGGGTCCCCAAGCCAACCATGGTTGCATAAGGACATGCTTGACCTACCCCATCCAAGCCACCAAACATCAAAATGGAATTGTCAGAAGTTCCATCCACTAGAGCATCAGTCATCATGCCAAAATGACTCAATGCAAACCCAAAAAACTCACAAATGCTAAAGGAACAAGGACGTGAACAACACCAAACCCATATGTAGTTTGTACAAAACAACACCACCAAGGAGGATGTCTTTACAAATGCATCCACACCAACATTATAGCAAAGATCGACATACAAGTTTTGTTTTAAAAAGTCTAAAATTTTTATAGCAAGCATAAGTGTAGCTACAACAACAATGAGTTTTTTACATGTGAACATTACCTTGATAACAATTTTGAAATAAAATATTAAAAACAAAAGAATAAAAGTATTATCTACTTTATTATTTTTAAAACAATATTCAATAGTAAAATAATCAAAAGAAACTACAAATAAAGGAGGAAAACAAAGGAATGACTAGTAAGAAAACAAAAGAACATATTTAAGGGGCAAAAATAGGAGAATGAAATCAAATTCTTGCAAAAGAAAATAGTGAAATTATAAGTAAATGGTTCTATCATCAGTTTTTTCACTTTAATTTATATTTTTTAAGCTTAAATCTAAGTTTCTTCATAAATAAATTAGTACTAATTTAATTAAATTCTAAAATATTAAAAAAAAAAAATTATTCTTATATCAAAATTCTGAAAGTTGTTATAAAATTGATAATGTATTTAATCAAATTATATATACTCTAAAAGTTGTTTTTAAATTGATAATGTATTTAATCAAAATAAATATATTATAAAAGTTGTATATATGTATATAGATTTTATATATGTATATATACATGTATATATGTATGTATATATACATGTATATATGTATGTATATATACATGTATACATATATGTGTGTGTGTATGTCGACAGAGAAAATCGGGAGGAAGACATGAATCATCATTAGCAACCACAAAACTATCTAATTCAAGTCATAGAGACTCTAATATAGCAATGAAGTACAAGGTGACAATAGAAATCAAATGATAAATAAGATATACCTCAACTTCTATGTGAAAGTTGATTCCCCTCCATTTCTCTTCTCAATTTTGCTTATTTTCTCTCAAATATTAAGTGTGCACAATCTGCAAAAAGCTCAATGTAGATGTAAGATAGTAAAATCTCAAAGAATGGTGTTAGCCATCAAAAATATATGAGGGTTGCTTTTATAGAATTATTTGATTTGAATGGACGATCAGGATTAAGAGGTGGATGATCAAGATCAAGGGTCAATAATCCTTGAGAGGAATTGATGAACAAGTTAACTGACTACAACTGACTACAAGATTTTAGTTAATTGTTTGCATGGAGAATTGATTGAAGAGTTAACTCTCACTAAGTGGGAGTGAATTGATTTGATTGAGGTGAAGTAGAATTGATTATCCAATCAACTAGAAGAGAGTTCATTAAGAACGAGGTGGAAATGCATGAGTTTAATAATTAATTAAATGAATTAAAATTATTAAACAAATGTGCAAGTGGGAATTGATAAATAAATAAAATGTTTTATTTATTTATTGATGAGTGGATAATGTTGAGAGAATATAAGATAATTAAATAATTAAAGTAATTATTTAATTTAGGAATGTGAATGTGGAGAATTAAATAACTAAAGTAATTATTTAACTTAGAAAGGGGAAATTAAATCATTAAAGTAATTATTTAATTTAGAAAGGGGATAATTAAATAATTAAAGTAATTATTTAATTAATTTAGAGGAATAAGATAATTAAAGACACAATTAAATAAATAGGATTTATTTAAGTAATCGGGATAGAATAAAGATTAAGACATAAATAATCAAGAGATTAATGATAAAGTAAATTAATTAAATAACATAAAATCATTTAATTAATAGTAAAAATATGAATTTAAATAATAATTAAATAATTGAATATTATTTAATCATTAGGAAAAGACGATAATTAGTGATAAAATTTTAGTCACAAGTTAGGAAAATTTTAGGTATCTACAATATGTATACATGTATATATAGATGTACATATATACATACATATATACATGCATATATGTACATGTGCATATATACATATATACATACATATGTATGCATGTATATACATGCATATATATGTATGTGTATACATGTATTACATGTGACAGATAAGATAATTAAAGACGTAACTAACTAAATAGGATTTATTTAAGTAATCATGATAGAATAAAGAATAAGACATAATTAATCAAGAGATTAATGATAAAGTGAATTAATTAACTAGTATAAGTCATTTATTTAATAGTAGAAATATGAATTTAGACAATAATTAAATAATTGAACATTATTTAATCATTCAGAAAATACAATAATTAGTGATAAAATGTTACTCACAAGTTAGGACAATCTCAGGTGTCTACAATATGTATACATGTATACATACATACTTACATGTACGTGTATATATACATGTGTGTGGGTGTCGACAGAGAAAATCATGAGGAAGACATGAATCATCAATAGCAACCACAAAACTATCTAATTCAAGTCATAGAGACTCTAATCTAGCAATGAAGTAAAAGATGACAATAAAAATCAAATGATAAATAAGATATACCTCAACTTCTATGTGAAAGTTGATTCCCCTCCATTGCTCTTCTCAATTTTGCTTATTTTCTATCAAATATTAAGTGTACACAATCTACAAAAATCTCAATGTAGATGTAAGATAGTAAAATCTCCAAGAATGGTGTTAGCCATCAAAAAGATATGAGGGTTTCTTTTATAGAATTATTTGATTTGAATGAACGATTGGGATTAAGGGGTGGATGATCAAGATCAAGGGTCAAGAATCCTTGAGAGGAATTGATGAACAAGTTAATTAACTGCAATTGGTTGTAGGATTTCAATTAATTGTTTGCATGAAGAATTGATTGAAGAGTTAACTCTCACTAAGTGGGAGTGAACTGATTTGATTATCCAGATGACTAGAAGAGAGTGTTCATTAAGAACAAGGTGGAAATGCATGAGTTTAATAATTAATTAAATGAATTAAAATTATTAAACGAATGTGCAAGTGGGAATTGATAAATAAATAAAATGTTTCATTTATTTATTGATGAGTGGATAATGTTGAGAGAATATAAGATATTTAAATAATTAAAGTAATTATTTAACTTAGAAAGGTGATAATTAAATCATTAAAGTAATTATTTAATTAATTTAGAGGAATAAGATAATTAAAGACGTAATTAAATAAATAGGATTTATTTAAGTAATTAGGATAGAATAAAGATTAAGACATAATTAATCAAGATATTAATGATAAAGTAAATTAATTAAATAACTTAAAGCCATTTAATTAATAGTACAAATATGAATTTAAATAATAATTAAATAATTGAACATTATTTAATCATTAGGAAAAGACAATAATTAGTGATAAAATGTTAGTCACAAGTTAGGACAATTTCAAGTATCTACAATATGCATACATGTATATATAGATGTACATATAAACATGTATGTGTGCATGTGTATATATGTGTGTGTATACATGTGATACATGTATGTACATACATGTGTATGCATGTATATATATGTATGCATGTATATACATGTATATACATACATATGTATGCATGTATATATATACATACATATGTATGTATATACATATATTACATGAGAGGAATAAGATAATTAAAGACATAACTAAATAAATAAGATTTATTTAGGTAATCGGGATAGAATAAAGATTAATACATAATTAATCAAGAGATTAATGATAAAGTGAATTAATTAAATAATGTAAGTCATTTAATTAATAATAGAAATATGAATTTAGACAATAATTAAATAATTAAACATTATTTAATCATTAGGAAAATACGATAATTAGTGATAAAATGTTAGTCACAAGTTAGGACAATCTCAGGTATTTACAATATGTATACATACATATATACATGTGTGTGTGTGTGTGGACAGAGAAAATTGGGAGGAAGACATGAATCATCAATAGCAACCACAAAACTATATAATTCAAGTCGTAGAGATTATAATCTACCAATGAAGTACAAAATGACAATAGAAATCAAATGATAAATAAGATATACCTCAACTTCTATGTGAAATTCAATTCCCCTCCATTGCTCTTCTCAATTTTTCTTATGGGTAAAAGCACAAACCTATGTCACACATTATAAAGGAATTGGCCAACAACAAAAAAAACTCTAAACTTCGACCACATAAAAGTGGTCTTTATGTTTTGAATTTCAAAATAGTGTAAACTAATGAAATGTAGAACTTTTGATGAAGTTTATTCTTGTAATTTTTTTATTTTAAAAAAAAATTGTTTTCATTATGTTTTTATCAATTTAAGGACAGATTTTGGAATGTTGAAAATTTTAGAAAAGAGTGATTTCATGGGCCATCAAGAAACAAATTGAAAAAAACTTCATTTCTCCCTAATTTTTTTTCTCCAAATAGGTAACTTCAATATCTTATGCATGGAAAAAAAATTCAAATTTTGATGTATATTTTTCTCATAATAACATTTTAAAGTCAAACATGTTAGAATTTGATAGTTTTCACGGGTCATCAACTATTTTCAATTTTTTTAAACATTTTCAAAAAAATATTATACCCTTTTGAAGAATACTCTTTCCTCTTGTACCCCATATAATATTTAATTTTTTTTAATAAGTTTTACTATTTTTTTTAATTTCTAATTAGCCCCTTTTTTTAATTTTAACAACCTACTTGCATTATTTTAAAAATAAAATATATTAAAACTAAACAAAATATTAAAAAATATATATATTTGGATTCACCACTCTGAGCTCTACAAAAGGGTTATTTTTTTTTTTGCAAAAAAAACATTCTAACTAGAGAAATACTCTTCCAAAGTTGAATGTTTTAGAAAATTTTGAAAAAGGGTGAGTTGGCTTCCAAGTAGGATGCCAACTAGACATGCTTGGCCGAGTGTGTTTCGGCCAAGCAGGTTTCGGCTGAAACCCTCTCGGCTGAAAAGTAATTGGCCGAGACGTAACCGATCGACAACTACTCGGTCGAAAATGGTAAAAATAAAATTAGTTTATTTTCTTTTAATTTTTCAACTCAAGAAAATTCAATAAAATACATATTTTGATTATTTCGACCAGGGAAAGCTTATTTCAATCAAAGAAGGTTTATTTCGACATTTGAGAAGGTTTATAATTTTGACAATTTAGAAGACTTATTTCAACAAAAGAAAACGTATTTGGACAATAGGAGAGCTATTTTTGAAGGTATGTATTGATCTTCAACTTATTTAATTGATTATGTTTTTATTTTCATGAATGCATTTGAAGTTTGTTTTCACTATTTTTTTATTTATTAAAATATTAGCATCAAAGAAATATTTGTAAAAAATTTAAAATAAAAGTTACATCTCCATTTTAAAATATTGTACCTAACTATTATCATTTATTTGTTATCATTGACAAGTGTGTATAGTATTTATCATTGCAATTATTTTAAGTGGATGTAAAATTTTAGATCATAGCAACATCTCGTAGTAGTAGGTAATTTGATAATTACTTTTATATATACATAAAATTAGCATACTTATCTTTAATAAAATTTATATAAAAAAACATCAAAAATATCATTATAAAGAAGTTTTTTTTCATTTATTTATTTGAGAATTATATATAATTTTAAGTGCCTCTTATGTAAAACTATATATTTATAAAGAATTATATAGAAAGAAGATTATTTTATTTTATTTTTATTATTTATTTAAGAATTATTTTATTTATTTAAAAATTATTTTCATGAATGCATTTGTTGTTTTCACTATTTAAATTCTTAGATTTCATTATTATTGATCACCAATTCTATGTTCTTCCATTCTTGTTCTTACATGTCCTTGTTATACCTATGTTTTATTAAATTTACCTTTGCCTTTACTTTTATTTCCAACTTGGACTTATCTTTTATATGTATATATTATTAAATTATATTTTATGTTTTGTGTAATGCCCCGCCACGCAACCCTAGGGGAAGTTGCAATTCATTAACCAAATGCAACAATTTTTATTTTTTTTAAAGGTGCAATAACGCACAAGTTTGCTACACATTGCCAACATCCCCTAAGGCTACGAGATAAAGATTACTTAAACACAAATTAAACAACCAAGAAATGAAAACATAACATCATTTAATTAAGGAATTAAAGTACATACATTCCATACATGAAATAACATCAAAGACAAATCGATACATCATGATATCCAATAACAATTGTTTACATTATAATTACAACACTCATTCCCCGAATGAGGTAAATCAAATAAACATGATAACTTATTACAATTTCCACCTCAATACAAATGAGGGGTAATGATATACAAGAATAACTAGAGTAAAAGAAACTAGAAGAGTGACTGGAATCCAACGAGCTCTCCATCATGAAAGTCTCGTCCACATGATCATGATCAAAGCCAACGGTGTAAGGTGCACGTTCCACCCAACCAAGTGAAACCCAAAGGCTCACCCCCCGTGCTAGGA
The DNA here is from genome assembly GCA_007258455.2 of Sequoia sempervirens. Taxonomy (NCBI): domain Eukaryota; kingdom Viridiplantae; phylum Streptophyta; class Pinopsida; order Cupressales; family Cupressaceae; genus Sequoia; species Sequoia sempervirens. Next base: position 146,566 of record VDFB02278302.1, on the reverse strand, counting down.
GATAGTAACAAGGATTTCTGGTCAAGACCAACTACCTCTAGACAAAGGCTAAACATAACTGAACCGACTCAAACACCAACAACATCACTTAACTCAGTACGAAACTCACAAGACAATACATTGCTACCAGGTTACATAGGACAAGTACACCATTGTACAATACACAATAACTGGCTAAATGTTGACGTAGGGAGAGTGTCATACATAAATTGCCATGAGTTACCCTAGCTCAACCTTCCTAGGCTACCGGACCCCCATCATGGGTTACCCTGGCTTGCCTCTACCGGCGCCGGACCCTCATACAAAACTATGCGTCTCATCTCATCTCGAGTCTTAACAATGCATGTTCCATGAGAGAGGTATATTTTAACTTTATTAGTGTGAAGTTCCCCATTAATTCTTTTAGATTATCACTTAATTAAACCCTAGGTGAGTTACCCTGACACCACTTTGGGCGTCGGACCCCCACAAAGGGCCACTCTCCTACTGACAAAACTGGGATACAAAACCCCCAATCTAAGGGTAGACAAGATGCACAAAACTATGACCAATTTCAACCTTAACACATAAGGTCAAACAACCTGTTCGTAGTACTTGGGTATCCATGACCTACCACATATCTCGTTTATGATAACCGGGTGATAACTCAACTACCACCACGTGCACTACCCAAAACACTCACAAGGTTGACTGACATACCGACAACCTTTACTTTTAAAATGACAACCTCAAAGGAAGACTTACAAAATCTAACTCAAATTCCAACAAGAATGTATGCCCTACGACGAAAGGAAGCTTACAAACAATATAAGGTAATCTACATTAGGATTTCGTAAATCCAATCAGTCATCGCATTAGTGCACTTAATCAAATTAAATAAACTAATATTCGGATTTCCTAAATCCAATCAATCACAGTTTTTCCTTCCTTGCATTTATCTAATAAAAAAAATCTAAATTTCATTCCACGCATTGCAATAAATCAAGTCGTTCCTTCATCCTTAGTATCACAACCAAATCATAATCAAACAATTTATTAACTAACATCATTTGATTAAAATAACTCTTTCATTGATTCACAATTTCGCAACTATAATTGTAGTCGAACACTTAAATAATTAAGTCGTTCAACTAACATCTATTTCATTTTACTCATTCTAAATTTCCTATTATTTTCATATTCAATATAATTAAATAAATATTATTTAAATATTATAATAATATTATATATATATAATATATTATATATTATACATATAATATAATATATTATATTACATATATAATATATATATATATTATATATATTAATATTAATATAATATTAAATAATAATTATAAAACAAACATAAAAAAAAAAAAAAAAGAAATCCGAGTTTCGTTGGAAACCTGCGAGCCCTAAAGGCCGCGGCCTGTGTGAAGCTTCACACAGTCCGTGGCTTATGGCCGCGGCTGTGTGGGGTTCACACAGCCCGTGGCCGTTCCGGCCGCGGCCTGTGTGTTCCTCACACAGTCCGTGGCTCATGGCCGCGGCTGTGTGGTGGCGGTGGGGTTTGACCGCCCACCCCACAACAATAAACAAAAATTTACAATTTTATTTTATTTTCACAGCCATTGTCTATGGCGAAAATACAAGCATTTTTCTGGGTTTATCCCAAAGTCTAAAATTTCAAATAAAATGAATATATATTTGTATATATATGAGTAAATATATCCATGTCTTGATATGCATGGGTATATTTACACATATATATACCCAAATTTTGATTTCAGACTTAAATTGTAAAAATAATCCAAACCCATTTCAATAATAGAACTTATTTTCAAAACAACAAAATGGGTTTTCAAAATCTAGTTCTACAATAGAGTTTTCTTTGATTTTTTTCTCTATTTCTTGGTGTAAATTCCTTGTTTAGTTTCCATTTCCAAATCTATCTATAATTTTGCAAATTTGAGAGCTTTTCCATGAATTTCATTGAATCTAAAATTACATTTTCAATCATATAACCTCATTGAAAAGAAAGCAAGAAGTAGAAGAAAGAATGATGGAACCTTGTGTTTCCTCCAAATTTGGAAGCTTTCAACAATGGAGAATTCCAAGCCCTCCTTCAGTTCCACAATTTTAGCCTCCTCCAAGCTCTCCACCAAAATCAAACCAAGAATTCTTCCAAGAATTCAAAACCAAGTTTTTGCTCTCTCTTTCCAATTCAAAAGATAAAAATTCTCTAATAAACATCAATTACCTTATGCCCTTTCTTCTCCAAATTTGTCAAAGCCCTAAAATTGACTCACCCACTAAATTTATTGCCAAAATGGAGATATTTTCTATTTTTCAATTTTAAAACAATTTGCTTTCCCCAAATGCATTTTGCATAATTTTCATTTTAAATAAAATTCATCTTCAACCAAAAAGGTAATTAAATTTATTTAACCAAATGAATTTAACAATTTCACAAATACAATTATTTTCAACTTTTATTTCTAAAAGTAAAATATAAAGCATAATTCTAATTTTTGACTTAATCCAAAAATCTAAAGGTGCCAACCCAACCAAATTGGTTTAATTTATCACTATTAATTTAATTAGTCAATAAAATAAATCTAATTCAAAATTAGATTATTTTATTAATTAAATTAAATTAATTAATTAATCACTAATTTCCCAACATTTCAATAAGACAAAACAATAATCATTTATAAATTTCAAAAGCCATTTAATCACTTTTAACTTGCAATTTTAAATACAAAGCCAAGGAGAAAACTACAACATAAAATAACTGAGCCCGACTACAAACTCAATGACACGCAATAACTAGGGTGATGGTTGACACAGAAAACCTAGTTACTATCTCCCAATCGATACCGTTGGTCAAGGGACACACTCAGACCTGTGAAACCAGGTGGAGTCAATGTCCTGTACCTGCATCCTGCACACAATACGAGTGTCGAAACATGCATATAATATATTAAGACACACCGTGAAGAGGAAATCGCGGAATCCCAGGGCACTCGCATGCGAGTGATGTGATCACGTCCCCTTCACCAATACAATATCACTAACTGACGCATCTAATCATCAATGATATAATCAAAACATAAAGCGCCAATAATTCACATACATGCTAATTTAATCCATAACATGAAATAATAATAACATCTGAATAAAGTTCCATCACATCAAAACATAATGTTTACATCGCTTAACAGATAGTGGTTAAAATAACCAAGTTCCATAGTCACAATGCAACAGAAATAAAACATATCATAGAAGAACACTGTTCGATCAAAGAGCAAAATGGAGGGGTGTTACATTTTGCATGTTTATGTTTATTAGACTTTTGTTTAAAGTACTCGGGATTTTATGATCTTTGCCTTAAAATTTTGGTTTCTCATGTTGCCTCATTAATTCTTAAATTTTCATGCATGTATTGTGATACTTTAAAGAGCATGTACAACTTTTCCACAAATTATTCTTTGACTATTGATTATTTTCTTTGATGCTATATATGTGTTCATGGACCACACTTTTAGATCTAGTTACCACATAGACTAGAGGGAATCATGTGCATTCCATTACATCTTAAACCTCGAGTCATCATTTTGCATCTTCATATTATGGGAATCATTTCTCTATCCCTTTACATCTTATGCTTATATGGTTATATCCTTAAACATTTTAGGTCATTAATCCTTCCTCCTTTTAACATAGTGTGATTTTATTTGTCACATCCAAGTTGCATTTAAGGAACCATGCCTTGAACCCCTTTGTAATTTCTTATCCTTTCATTGCTAAATACCTTTTCATAGGAGATATATATATCATGTTCTCTCTCTTTCACATCAAATATAAGTGGTGATCTACACATTTAGGTATATATCAAGCTCATGATGTTTCTCTTTCTATGTTTTATAGTACTCATTTTATTAAAATATCTGGACATATATTTCAATGCACATTTAGTGGTGATCTAATAAGTGATGTCATGATCTAGCATGTGCATCTAGTTACATGCTTTAAATATTTATGCAATATTAATTGTACATGTTTCATTGAAAGCTCATGTGTGTACAAATTTGTATGTAGGTGAATTCAAATTTGAGTGCAATTTGTGATGGCGAATCCAAGGATTAGATCGAGGAAGTATGATCGAACACGAACAAGACAAAGGAAGAGAAAATTGGATGAAGGAACATCTACTGAACAACAACCCATGGAAAATATTGATGATCAAGGTGGCGTATAGGTACAAGAACAAATTGAACCTAGTAATAGAAATTTTTTGGACTATGGTATGGAAAATATGATGGAGATGGATGAAGATTCTCTTTTCAATAATATTTCATCTGAAGATATGTTATCTAAAAGTACATTAAAATTACACTCTAAAAAAATATGGGATGAATTTTTTGAAGATAAATCTCTAATTGGAAGAGCACAATTAGTTGCAAAGTTATTTAGACGAAAAGAAATGACCCCTATTTTGGAGTTGTTAGGGGTTGATAATAGGAAAAGTTCATCAAATTTAAAACAAACAATTGTTGAAAACTTGCAAGAAGCATTGGAATGTATTGAAAAGAAGAGTCGATCTAGTGATCTAAGTGTTGCATGTAGAGCGTTGATGACTATAATTTCTAGTAAGAAATTATCACATAGAAGACAAGTTCAAGCAATTTTTGAATTACTAAATGTTTCTAGGAGAACTGTTCAAAGGTATATTGAAAAGAGAAATGAAATAAAAGGAAAATTTGAGAAAATTTGGGTAAATATTTGTAGGGTTCCCTGAAAAAATAGAATTTTAGAAGATGTAAAGAAATAGGTGGTTGAATATTGGACCACCCACTCTCATGTTTCTTCCAATAGAAGGGATACTATACAAATAATAGGTGAAGATGGTACAAAAATTTCTCATCCAAAATTTTTTATAGATACAACACAAAATGAACTTTTTGAAGCATTCAAGCAAGAATTTTCAAATGTGAAGATTTGTCAAAGGATGTTTGAAACACTACGACCATCATTTGTATGTATAAATAAAGTACGTGAAACTTGTTGTCAAAATCATGTTGAATTTGATCTACACCTACAATCATATAGAAAAGATATGGCAACAATTGATCAAAATTTAACCATCCTTGGAAGCACAACACAATTTGTGAAGTCTCTTGTATGCAAAAAAATAGAAGATTCGAATGAATTCAATGTTCAGTGTATAAAAAATGTATGTAATGATTGTGGATTTTGAATAATCTTTTACATGTTGACAATAATGAAATGCAAGTTACTTGGAAGAGATTTGAATATGAGATATACTTAACAAATTTAGGAGTTGAAGCCAAAAAAATTGTTCTCAAAGAGAGTGGATTGCCTTACAATGAATTCATGAGTAAATTTCGCAATATCATATATCCACATATCCAGCATTGTCATGGTGCAAGATGGCAAGCTAAGAAATTTCGTCATTCAAAGAATTGCTTTCCACCAGGTTGTATTATCTCTATTGTAGATTTCTCTGAGAACTATACATTTAGTCCTCAAACTGAGATTCAAAGTCAATATTATTATTTAGAGCAAGTTGCAATCTTTGTGAAAGTTTGCTATAGGCATGCCGAGTTAGCGGTGGATGGAATACAAAGTAGCAAAGATGATCGAATTATCATCAAAGAGGTTCACTTTTATATCAGTGATGTACAAATCATGATAGAAGCTATATAGCTCATTGTTTCAAAATATTTTTTGAAGACCTAAGACGACGTGGCATAAATAAAAAACAACATTGGATATGGTCTGATGGATGTGTTGGTAAGTACATTATTTTAAAAAAAAAATTATATTTACTTTTAACTTTGAGACTTAAATTGTTTAATTGCTTATATATATAATTAATTTTTTGAAGCTAATTTGGTTTGAGTGTTTAATTATTTGTAACTTCACAGGACAATTTAAGTCTGCAAAATCTTTTGTTTGGTTAAGCAATCAATATGCTAGACGCAACACCAAACTTTTGTGGATTTTTTATAAGAGTGGACATGGAAAAGGAGAGCACAATGGAGCAGGAGCATGTGTGAAGCATGCACTTCATCAACATGAACTTGCTGGTACAACTTTCACCATATATATATATGGAATCTAGAGATTTTTTTTAAAGGATTAGATATATATATTTAAAAACTAAATTAAATTATTTTAAGTTCCTTAAAAGTAATAGGTGACAAATTGTGCCAACTTGTGTACTTGCAGGTAATGCCATACGGAATGCAAATGAAATTGTTGAATGGTGCAAAATTCATTTTTCCGCTCGCAACTCAACATATAACACACGGTATTTTTCGGAAGTTACAGGTACATCTAGTTAGAATTTGTTAAAAATTTGAATTTCAAAGTTCAAGTGTACATGATTTCAAATTGAAGTTTTAAATTTGAATTTATAGATATTGATCGATCAAATTCTTATAATTTTCAAGCAATTCATGGTATTAGAAGTCTGCATCAAATCATGACAACGGGAAGTAGTAGTCCTTATGCAATCAATGTGAGAGAAAAATCATGTTTTTGTGTTGATTGCATTAAGGACAATGCAAATATTGTTCAATGTGAGAATATTAGAGATGGGTATGTTTCACAATGGGAAATGAAACGATTAATATCAATGCCTCCTTTTTTTTAAGATGACAATGTCGATGTCTATGATCCTCTATATTCAGCTGATTATGAACATGTATCTGATTTAGTTGTTACAGGTATGGAAATTGATTAATTTAGTTAAAATTAATTTAAATATATTATATGTTTAAGTAAGTTTCAAGCATGTTTATATATAAAAATTTATATATATTAAAAATATATTTACAACTTAAATGTATTTACTTTATCTATGTGATGTGTGTACAGGAGATATTTTCGATGTTGCAAATCCTGACAATGCAGAAGGTGTAGATTACTATCTACTAAGAAGTACGCAACCAAAAAGAAAACTGGTGGAATCGATGATAGATGGTGATGGACAAGAATATCCCATTGGATCAGTTGTTATTGAAGGCACATATTATCAACAAATAAAGATAGATAAAAATGATATTATATTTGTTGATTATATGCCAAGACAAAAGGTTCTACATTACAGTCACTTAGTTTTGGAAACAAAAATAAATTTAGAAACTTTACCTAAAAGAGGACGTGCCAAACAAAAGTGGAGGCTACCTATTGAAGATCATGAAAAGATTTTAGAGATAATTAAAGATAGAGAGGATCCAGATTTTATGTACCAGGAGCTTTAAGTTGTTTTTTGGATATATGTACATGTATGACTGGATATATATGTGTGTGTGTGTACTCATACTTTTTATAGATCTTAGAGATCTATATATTTATATTGATTAGACATGTGACATGATTTAGAATGGGTTTTTTTCAAAGGCCTGGTCATTTATTTTTGTCCAATTGTATTTAAATAAATTTGTTCCATGACATGGAATTCTTAATTTAGTTCAAGAATCTTTGATTTCATAATTTACATTTGAAACTTGACTTTAAAAATATGTATGTTAGATCATATATGCTTGATACAAAACTTAACTTGACTTTAAAAATATTTTCAAACATTTTGCCTAAATTCCTTTAAATCATCTATTTCCAATTGCATTTTTATGTTGGACATGGAATTCTCTAGTTTTCTTTATTTTTTATGTTACTAATGTGACATTCAATAATTTTAAATGGTCATCAATTTACATATCATAATCATCGCATCCTAATTATTATTTTCATCCTAAGCATCCCCCTCATCGTAATCATCTTTAACCACCTTATCCTAATAACCCATAACCATAATCATCCTATATAATCATCCCTTCCTAATCATTCATTATCATGTTCTAATAATCACCATTCTAATCCTAATCATTCATATATTTAACCATTCTAATCCTAATCATCGGGCATCTTAATCATTCATAATCATCCTTAAATTTTCACCCTTATCGTAATTATCTTCCATAATCATTCTAATTATCCACCTTATCTTAATCATACCCAATAATTTAATCCATAGATCATGTCTCTAATCCATCCTACCTCATTCTAATCATCACATCTAGTTCATCCATTTATCCTAATTATTCCATATTAAGCATCCATCATCATCCTTAATCCCCATCCTTCACCATCATCTTAACCTAATAAATCACATTATCAACCTAATCCCATCCTAATCAAATCCTAATCTAATCCTAATCTAATCCTAATCTAATCCATTTATACTCATCCAAAATATAATCATTTATTATCCTTCTAGATGGATCTCAACCATACATGCCCAATCTCCATCCTTAATAAAAAATCATCACTTGAACATCAAAATTTGGTTAAGGTCTCAATCTCGTTCATACATCATATTAGATCCTTTCGTCATCACCCAAAGCTTTCATCTAGGGACCTTATCCTTAATCCACTATCATCCATTTCAAATCTAATCTCCTAATAAAAAATCAAGACCTTAATTTGATTTCATCTTTAATCCAAACTTGCTTAAGAACATTAACCTATCTTAAGTATAGTTATCAAATCCAATCAACTCTTAGGAACATTAGCCTATCAGGTTACAAGTATAGAGAATCAACCTTAATAAAATCAAATCATTTTGAGGTCTTGAAAATTGATCCCAAAATAATCCCATCCTCCATATTCATCCTCATAATTTATTCTTCTAATCACCCACCTTGTCCTAATCATCAGGTATATATTATCCAAGATCTATATAGGCATTACATAAAATTTATTTTCTTTCATTTAGAGTAGCAACCATGATTTTCTATAACCTTTGGTATACATAACTTACATGTATCATTTTGTGAATGTTAGATTGTAAGGGTTTTGTTGGATTTGTCTTGCTTGTTCACCTTGGTGCATTGGAATATTCATTGTAGTGAATCATAGTGATGGTGTTTGGGGTGCTTGAGATAGCTATATTTTCACATCAATAGTTGCTTACCATGTAGAGCTTGAGACCACATGTAATGGGATATTTGGTAATTATATATATGGATTGATCAATTTTTAATATATAGAACTGTCATGTGGATCTAGATACAGTTTATATTATGTGCATATCTTGAGATTTAAATATCAATTTCCAATTGCATAAATGTTCCATGGAATTCTCAAGTTCAAGAATAGAAATTTGATTTCATTTACATTCATCTCCACTTATAGCTCATCATCTAGATCACTTTCTTTGCATGCACAATCAAATTCATGTGTATTAGATTATATGAAATTATTAAGTTCACTTGAATATATTTGATTTCATTTACATTCAACTGGACACAAGTATAGCTCATCATCTAGTTCAAGAATTCTTTGCATGCACATTCAAATTCATGTGTATTATATTATATGGAATTCTTAAGCTCATGTATAGCATGATATAAGCACAATTTACATTTAACCTAGAGTGACTTTAAAAATGAACATTTAGAGCTAAGAATGAAGGTTATCATCTATTTCCAATTGTATTTTTATGTTCCACTTAAATATAGCATTAATCTCTAACATATTTGCATTCAAATTTTTCTATATTTCTTGACCTATTTATTTAGACAAATTCATTTCTATTTAAAATTAATTGTACATGTCCATCTTTTTAAATTTACAAATAGCAACCATTAGATAGTCCAACATTTTGATTTCACAATGTAAATAGATGTACAACAAGTGTGAACAAACCATTTAATAAATTTAAATAAAGGTACAAACTTGCTAAATAAATAAAACCATAATAATGCACGGTGTAACTAGATGTAACAAGTGTTCAAACCATAATAATGTGTATAACAAACCTATTCAAACCATAAAACATAAATGTATGAATGTGATGTTGTATAAGAGTGAATTTGCACCCTAGGTGCAATTCTCCTTTTTTCCTTATTACACTTAAGAAAACCTAAGTCGGAGGCTTAATTTACTTAAGCCCGTTGATGGCAGTCCACTTGGCACCTATTTTGTGTGTCGGTGGAGGAATTTTTGTCAGAGACGCCCGCACAGTGTGCAGACATCTGTGCAACGCACTTACATCCCTGGTAGATTCCTATGGTTGAGCCAGCAGAGGCGTTACTCTTCCCATTGGCAGCAAAGTTGTAACACCCCCTTCGGCCACCCGACCCAAATATGGTCATTTCTTTCCCCATTCCTTCAAATTCAAGCCTTTGAAATTGCTTTATAGATTGGAAAAAGGTTTGATAGAGGTGGGAAGAATTCTTGAACAGACTTGGCTCTCATACTCTCCCTCTCACAAGCTCACTTCCAAGCATCCCAAGCATTTGGTAGTAGCAACATCACACTCCACCACATCGGTAGAGCAAGTTTGGGACCATGCCATTGTAGTAGAGGCTTGAGTTCCTCTCATTTCTCCTCCAAGCAGCCTTGAGTTCTCTTGGTGGAGGTGGTAAGCTTCCCTCTCCTCTCCTCTATCATTTAGTTGAGTAGCATAGTATTATTTTTGTAGTGCTTGTTTTTTATCGCTCCTTTATATTTTCCATTGCTTGTCTATGGAGATGGGAACACCTAAACGGGGGTCTAACTGAGGCAGATCCCTATACAACCACCCCCCAACATTCTCTTTCTTGTTGTGTGTAGGTGGGTGCATTTTTAAGGAGCTAGCTTGCGAATAGGGTCTTCTATGAGATCATCTTCATCACCTTGGCTTTGGTATATTTTCTCTATCACCTTCATTTATGCTTTTCATATTTCATAGTGTTATTTTTCCCTCCTAAGAGTAGTTAAGCTAGGCTGATAAGTCGACTTAGTGTGTTTAACCTTGTCTTAGCTATTGTTTGGTTGTATGGACTACAATGCATTTCTGAGATGCCAGCGCGCGCTGTTGTTCAAAATCCACACTGACATTCTCAGGTAGAGAACCCCCTGAGCGCAGGGTTGGACCTAAAGACCGAATCACCTAGCCCCACATTGAAACTTGGATTGCAGAGGGAACGTAGGACCCTAAAAGTCCTCATCATTCTCATCCTCATACCCTAAACATACACTTAGTTGAGGTAATTTAGGGAAACCTCTTGCGTCTTGCGTGACCTAGGGTCTTGCACGCAGTGGTCCCCCTCTCTTACATTTTTGGTGAACCCGACATGAACCAATGTTTGTTCATCCATGGGTGTTAAAAATCCCTTTAGATATCTCGTGGTTGTTGTGACCTCACATGTTGTGAAGGTTTATGAGCATAACAACCCATTCCACAACTTTTCGGCATATTGTGAGGAGAAGTATATGACACCTCTCGATAGATAGAACGAAGGTCTTGCTTGGTATCTCTATAGGTATTTTCTCTAGTCCTATTGTTAGTTTGACCGCACAAGAGTAGTTGTCGAGGAATGAGATGGGCTTCGCTAATGAAACCGATCATGTTCCCACTCCTCCTGCATCTCCCACGCCATCTTCGGTGGATGAGCATGAGGCCATTTAGATTCCCGTTGATTACGTATCCGCCCTCACTAAAGGATTGGCTGACCTTGAACACCATTTGGAGAGAAATCTGAAGATGGCTAGGGCCACTCAGGTTGTTAGCAAATTAAGACATATGATGGGAAAAGATTGAACGTGCATCGAACTTCTAAGTAGTTTCTTCATTATTGCCGAAGCATGCACTCCTTCGGGGAACCCTGGTTCTGCGCAAGGAGTCATCTTCGAAGAGCCCGAGAGACAATTAGGAGTATCAATGCCTCCTACTTCAGTTTACATGACCGATACAATCCCTTCCATTAGTATCCCTTCTATCCCTAATCAACCAAAAGTTGTCAAAGTGAATAAGGTCCCATTGGCCTTTAGCTTTACCCCTTCTATCATCTTTGGAGGTGGAGGTTTCGACAGAATAGGTGGTGGAGGCTTTGGTAGTGGTGGTGGATTTGGTAGCGGAGGTGGTGCTAGCAGAAATGGTTCCAGTAGAGGTCATGGCAGTGGTTCCAATGGAGGCCCTACTAGCGGCAGTGGCTCTGGTAGTGACTCTGGCGGAAGTCACACCAGTGGCGGTTCTGGAAGTGTACCTGGTGGTGGTTATGGAGGAGGAGGATCCTCTAGCCCTCTGTCTTCTAATGACCCTATTCTAAACACTCTACTTCAAAATATGGGTAAGATGCAGAGTCAGTTAGCGAGCCTTTCCTAGGCCTCGACCCAACCCATTTTCCAGCCTTTTTTCTGACATTTCCTTTGTCAGTCGCTATCTTAAATACTCCCTTCCCTCAGGGAATGGAGATTCCAAAGTTTGAGAAGTTTGGTGGCAAGGGGGATCTACAAATACACGTGTCTTCCTCTAACGCTCTCTACACCGACTTTTTCCATCACGATGCTTTGATGGCTAAATTATTTCCCCGATCTCTCAAGGACACATCACTCGAGTGGTATTGTTCCTTGCCTGACAATTCTATCTTCTCATTTGATCAACTCGTTAACCAATTCCTTAGACAGCTCCAAGCAAACATCGGGCTGAAGATGACCTTCTTGGATCTTGTCTGATGTAAGCAAGGAGACAATGAGAAGATCACTAACTTCATAGCGCATTACCAAGCGCTCCTTTCACAAATCTTGTATCAACTACCCAACTTTGACGTGCAGAAGGTATTCATAGGCAACTTACAAAGGCCTTGGCAAGAAAAGTTCACCCTAATGAAATATCCTTCTTTCACGCATTTCTGTGCAGCTTTGCGAGAGTACCAACAGACAGTTGCTCAATTCAGGGGATATTCCTCATGCTCCCGTTCTGAAGGGAAATCCATTGTATCAATCTCCGAAAAAAGAAAAGTCATTACGAATGTAGTATCTGCTGCTAATGACAATGACCTCAGATGCAATTGGAAGTTCTCAAAATTATCAGAATCTTATACCTCCATCTTACAGAAGTTGTTGAGAGATAAGATCATAACTTTGCAGGCTCCTTATCCCGTTAAGGAACCTTACCCTAACTAGTATGATGGGAGCACTTACTGTCAGTACCATTGTGTTAATGGACATGATACCAAACGTTGTATGCAGTTGCATCATGAAATACAAGACCGCATCGAGGACGGTAGCATTTTCCTTAATGGGAATAAATAGAACACAAAACAAATCAGTGGCAAAAGAAAATAGTGAATTGCAGATATACAGGGACCCATTTCTGTCACATTCTACTAACATGATTATCGATCCCACTAATTTCGCTTCTCAACCTGGGGCCTATGTAAATATGGTCACGGTGACTTCCATTGTTTCACCCACATCTAGCTCACCGAGTGTTACATTTACAACACAGGATCTACCCTTGAACAACAAGCCCTCACCTCTTTACATTCTCACTTGTATCAATGATAACATTGTGACAGGAGTCTTGATAGACCCTGCGAGCTGTGTGAATGTTGTTACTGAGGAAACCTTGGTATTGAACTCACTGCAAAAAGAAAAGTATGGAGAAACAAGATCTACCATCCGTACCCATGATGGTATGAATCTCAAACCTTATGGCTTGATCACCTTGTCTGTCCTGGTAGGACCTAGGACTGTTGACATGGTCTTCGATGCTATTCCAGAGTCGAACCTATTCAAAGTGAAGCTAGGAATTCCTTGGTTGGCTTCCATGAATGGGATCGCTTCCGTTATCCATAAATGCTTAAAGTTTTCCCACGAGGGTGTCGTGCACATAGTGCATGATACCGGATATCAGCCTTTGGTATCTTGTGGTGGGTATTCATTGAATCACTTTTGGCCCCCTCTGGTCGGTCTGCTTCCTTCGAGAATGGACCTACTTTACAGGAACTATGTGAAGTATAAAACTAGAGGCAAAGGGGAGCCGAAGCTGACCCTCTCTGTGACAAATCAACCAGTTACCTCCTCTTCCCATGAAGAGAAGAAGAAGCTTGTGCTTATGACTACTCCTTCTCCAAGAGAGAAAGAGAAGTCCACGCCAGGCCCTTCTCCTTCCCGCAAAGGTAAAGAGAAGGTTATACTATCCACTCCCTCTTCCTCGAAGAAGGAGGAGAAGTCCGTAGTAGCTCCCTCTTCTTCCTGTAAAGGTAAAGGGAAGATGACCCTTCCATGGATTGCCTCGTCCTCTCCCCCTTCCTAGGAAGAGTACTGGATGAGCAAGCCCGGTGGCTATCCGTTAAATCTGATGATTCCTCCTTGGTGTAGGCCCAAGATCAAAATTGCGGACCTTCCTAATGAATTTCCAGGACCATGGTACTACTTGTACGGCAGAAAGAAAGGTTCTCGCAGAGAATTCGATCCGTGGCCTCCTACTGCTCCTGCTCCTAAGGCAGTGAGCGGAAAGAGGCCCGTTGTCGAGGCTCTTGAGCTGACTCCTTCCATCACTCCTCAACCTGCTCCCCCTGCTCCTACATAAGAACCCGTTCCTCTACCTGAAACAGCTGTAGTGGACGTCCCTATGGTCGAGCAAGAAACTCCTATCCCTTTGCAAGTTGTAGCTTCTAGCTCTAAGAGCCATAAGAACTTCCTTGCATGAGAGCACAAGTGCTGGCGAAAGGCTCTCCTGGCCGAGCAGGTCACTTCGCAACAGAAGGAGGAAGAAATGACCGCCCCCGCTTTAGGGCCCTCTACAGCGTCATCTTCCTCTCCTCCTGTTGTGTCTCTTCTTCCTGATCCGTTCCCGGCTTCCATTGCGAGCACGAAAGCACCTAACCCCAATCGGGTGCAAGAGTTTATCGCTCCCTCGACGGAGCCACCTTTGCTGATGTCCATTCTGAATATTCAACCCTTCCCAAAACCCATGGATATGGTTAACACTTTTGTCGTATCCACTGCGGTTTTGTCCTCTTCTTCCTCTGCACCTCTAGCTTCGTCTATGGGGAGTTCATCTCCTCCTACGAAGAAGAAGGCAGGGGCTAGTCCTTCTCGCAATAAAGGACGTAGGAAGAGCCCACCTTTGCAAAGTGGCCCTATGATGACCTGTTATGTCCTTGTGACAGAACCAGTCCCTACCTCTCCTGAGTTTGTCACTGCTCCCGAATCACTCGGTGAGCCTAGCGGTGGATCTCAGGCATAGCCTGTCTTGTCCGCCGAAGTAAGACATGGCGCTCCCATGGGGTGCATGTTTAACTTTGTGGATGAGGTCCCAACCCTATCGGCAATCTTCACAAAATCGTTGAATTTGACTCCACAAGAGCTCGGTGGAGAGGACCTTGAGGGGCCCTCTTCCTTGGCCCTTGTCATGGGAGGGTTGGATGCCCCTCCTCTTAACATTCTACCTTTGCAGGCTCATCCTCCTTCTCCTTACAAAGATTTGGATTGGGAAGCAAATGACCTCTTGGCCGAGCAATGTTAGGAGGAGGACCCCCTTTTTCTTAATCTTGTGTGCGTGTGTGTGTGTCTTGTGATGTGTTCCCCTGTACCCGTGCTATGTGTGCCTGGATGACCCTCGTTACCCTTGTTGGTGCTTGGATACAGGTGTGGTTTTTGTGTCATCAACCTTCTTCTATTTGTACCTTCATTCTTCCATGTTTGTGCTTGATTTTCGATAAATTGGGAACGATGCAAAGCGTTGGGGGAATTTAGGCTCCCCTTCCATGTTGACCCAATTTTTTATTTTTACTTTGTTTGTTGTGCATTCTTCCTTATCTAGTTGGAGATTGATGATATTTCACCTTGCATTGTGGTTACCTACTATTATATGAGCTTAGACAGATCTAACCCCACTAAACCAAATCCCCCTATGCCCTTTGTTTGTATTTTTCTCTTTTTCTTTATCTTTCTCTCTTCTTTGCTTGAGTTGTCCCTCCTATGTAAGAAAATGTTCTTTAACACTTCAACTTTTAGAAAATGAATTTTCCTCCAACAAATATCTTCTTGAAAGTCTTCACCATATCTTTTCTTTGGAAGCGCATTCTCAACTTGGAACCCTAATAGAATGTGTTTCCTTCATCATGAGTTCATAAAGAAAGGACTTGAAGACCTTCCTCTGAAGTGGGAACTGCTTTGACTTCCCCTCGTGTGGGGGCATGACCTTCCTTTCTAATTCCTTGATGAAGTGAACATCTTTCGAAAGGATCCCTTGATGACGAATCTCTCTAAGATGGTGACTTTTGAATTGCGTGTCTCTTGAGTGGACCCCCTCTTTCACGGCAGGTCCCTCGAGGTCCCTTTCTTCAAAAGTCTTTGCAACGAATGAACTCTTGCACATCTATCCTGGGGGTAGCCTGACTAGACTCGTTCTATTCATCTTTTCACATCTAGCTTGGGGGCAACCTGACTAGACCTCGCTATTTCTAATGATGTGTCCCTTGAGTGGACCCCTCTCCTTTTGAAGGGTTCCCGAGGGATCCCTTTGAAAGTTTTTCGGTTTGAGTGACCGGTCGCTTTAAACATGTCCTATCTACGGGTAGGCATGTCACCGCTTTTAGAAATTTCCTATCTGCGGGTAGGCATGTCACCACTTTTTAGATGTGTTCTATCTGCGGGTAGACACATCGACGCTTTAGACATGTCCTATCTGTAGGTAGGCATGTCACCACTTTTTAGATGTGTTCTATCTATGGGTAGATGCATCGATGCTTTAGACATGTTTTATCTATGGGTAGACATGTCACCGCTTTTAGATACGTTCTATCTGCAGGTAGACGTATCGACGCTTTAGATACGTTCTATTTGCGGGTAGACGTATCGATGCTTTTGATACGTTCTATATGCAGGTAGATGTATCGATGCTTTAGATATGTTCTATCTACAGGT
This sequence comes from Sequoia sempervirens, assembly GCA_007258455.2. NCBI lineage: Eukaryota > Viridiplantae > Streptophyta > Pinopsida > Cupressales > Cupressaceae > Sequoia > Sequoia sempervirens. The sequence goes on along the minus strand of VDFB02278302.1, from coordinate 129,850 downwards.
ATATGTATCGCCACTTCTTGACTCTGCGGAGTCCGCTTCCTTGGGGCTTCCTCCATGCGAGAGATCTTGGAGGTTGCTTCCTTGCAGGTCTGCAAGCCTATAAGGTGCTTTGTTGTTCCAACTTCATAGTTTTGAGTAGCTATGGAGTTCTTTGTTTGCCCTGCATCTTTGGGTTCGCCATATCACGGTTTGCATCATCGACGGTTCAGGTATACTTTTCTAACCCTACTCTCTTCTTAATCTACTTTACTGAGCACTCATCAGTACTTATGCTCGCTAAAGTGGGGGAAAAATGTATAAGAGCGAATTTTCACCCTAGGTGCAATTCCCATTTTTGCCTAATTACACTTTAGAAAACCTAAGTCGAAGGCTTAATTTACTTAAGCCTGTTGATGGTAGTCCACTTGGTGCCTATTTTGTGTGTCAGTGGAGGAATTTTTGTCAAAGACGCCTGCGCGATGCACAGACGTCCCTGGAAAATTCTTGTGGCTGAGCCAGCAGAGGTGTTACTCTTCCCATTGGCAGCAAAGTTGTAATGCCTCCTTTGGCCACCTGACCCGAATATGGCCATTTCTTTCCCCAATCCTTCATATTCAAGCCTTTGAACTTGCTTTAGAGGTTGGTAAAAGGTTGGATAGAGGTGGGAAGAATTCTTGAACAGACTTGGCTCTTATACTCTTACTCTCACAAGCTCACTTCCAAGCATCCCAAGCATTCGGTAGCAGCAACATCACACTCCACCACATTGGTAGAGCAAGTTTGGGACCACACAATTGTAGTAGAGGCTTGATTTCCTCTCATTTCTCCTCCAAGTAGCCTTGAGTGCTCTTTGTGGAGGTGGTAAGCTTCCCTCTCCTCTCCTCTATCATTTGGTTGAGTAGCATAGTACTGTTTTTGTAGTGCTTGTGTTTTATCGCTCCTTTATCTTTTCCATTGGTTGTCCACTGAGGTGGGAACACCTAAATGGGGGTTTGACTAAGGTAGACCCCTATACAACCACTCCTCAACATTCTCTTTCTTGTTGTGTGTAGGTGGGTGCATTTTCAAGGAGCTAGCTGGTGAATAGGGTCTTTTATGAGATCATCTTCATCACCTTGGCTTTGGTATATTTGCTCTATCACCTTCATTTATAATTTTCACATTTCATAGTGTTATTTTTCCCTCCTAAGAGTAGTTAAGCTAGGATAATAAGTCGACTTGGTGTGTTTAACCTCGTCTTAGCTATTGTCTGGCCGTACGGACTACAACGCATTTTTGAGACGCCAACGCACCGCGCTGTCGTCCAAAATCTACATTGACATCCTCGAGCAGAGAGTCCCCTGAGGCACAGAGTTGGACCCAAAGACTAACTTTCCTAGCCCCGCATTGAAACTTGGATTGCAAAGTGATTGTAGGACCCTAAAATTCCTCATCATTCTCATCCTCATACCCTAAACGTACACTTAGCTAAGGTAAGTTAGGGTAGCCTCTCGTGTCTTGACCCTTCGTGAGTTGGGGTCTTGCACGCGATGGTCCCCCTCTCTTACATATGTAAATAACAAGTATATACCATAAAACATAAATGTATGTAATGTGATCTACATAATTCATAAAAAGTGTCTCCAACATAATAATCTGATCTCAAACCATAATACTATAAAACATCTCAAAGAGAGGGATATCTAGTCTGAATAGAATCATCAAATCTTTGGCCCGATCTCTCCCTCTATCCATGGACCGATCCCTCTCCTGATCCAAGATTTGTGGATCCATGGTTCTATCCAAGCTCTCCTGATCTGTGTCTTGAGCCTCATCTCAAGCCCTACATGTGTTCAAGTACGCACATGTTTAAATTTAATTTTTAATACATGTATATATATGTGTGTGTACATATATGTAAAATTATCTAAATTTACAATGTAAAAGTTCAATGTGTTAAAAATTACATCAAGTAATTAATTTTTTTATTATTTAAATGTACCTCAATTGTATACTACATGGGATCGCCATCATGCACCAAATTTCCAAAGTCTGACAAATCACCATACTACTTAAAATTTTCAAGTACACAATTTCAATTAGGAGTTAAACAACTAGACTTTAAAATGCATTACATGTACATACAAACATAATTATTTAGAACAAAATTTTATATATATATAAATTATTCAAGTACCTGTCGTGCCTAATCGATGGCTCTACCAATGTCACTAAGATCACGAGAATGCAAAGACGCCACAGGGGGATTTGTAGCATGTACAATATCAGTGGCAAAAAGAAGTTGCCTATATGTGCCATGGACAATATCAGGGGCTACAATAACCTCAACGTGATCTGTAACATCCTGACAACCTGGACAAGCTAAAAGATTGATAGAAACATGATGCGCATGGGATCCTGTAGGCTGATGTGGAATATCCTCTGTAGTTGCCACCCCATGGCTTGTATGTGTACCAGGATATCGTTGTCTAATAAAGTCCTATACATGGTCAAGAGAGATCCCATGGTCCTCACTGATGACCTAATATGCTGCTAGTAAATCCAAAACTGAGACTCTACACATATTATGTAGAGTCGTGTGGGTCATTTGCTCAACATATGAAGGAGTAGGTAGATCGGTACAAATAAATGGATCATAAGATGTAGATGTAGCCTCAATGGGAGGAAGGTTGATCCGCGAGCGTAATAAGTATCTACCAACTCGATCAGGTGAAATTTGATCAATCTATGTCATAATAGAGGCAATGTTATCAAAAATCTGGGATTGAGCGAAGCTTGTTGTTTCCTCCCCTGTTGTTGCCAATTCCAAACGTTTTGGTAAAACCAAAAGGTTTGGGCCAACTAATTCCCTCTTGTTCACAGGGGGTGGAAAATTTGAATGTCTAAATTGTGGTTTTTCAGAAAAAATGCCTTTACCTTGGCCAGCATGCTCAGGATAAGATGTGTAGTCCACATGTATCTGTAAATGAAATTTTGCATATAATTGTTTGACAAAATACTGTGGCAGCTCATCATTGTGAGGCCATCTATGATATGTTTCCAACCATCTAGGGTATATGAATGGCACAACAAGAAGATCTACACACCTCGTAACCACATATCCTCTAATTCTATTGTGTCCTCTATAATGAGGGAACATGGTTAACACATTTTCGCCTGAAACTAATTTGGAAACCTCTCTCCATTTCATTGTGCCAATAACAGTTCTGGAGAGAGAAATAAAACCGCTCAATGTTGATCTCATCATAAGGATTGTATGATCGAATTGTCTCGATCATTCGATAAATCTCCTCTCTAATAGTGACTAATCTATCTTGATTAGCCAAATTGAGGGAGTTGTGAATTGTTTTCTCTAAACATCTTAGAGCATTGTCTAATCTAGCAATACTATCCCGATATAAATTTGTTCTAGCTTGAGCATCTTGCTCATAACGAGGGGAATGGTGAGATCCCTCATCGACCATGATATATATGTGTGTGTGTGTGTATGCAAATCTAGAGATCTGCATATCATTAAAACAAAATATACATGATGTTAAAAAAATTTAAATCAAATTTTAAAACCAAAACAAATATATTATTAAATTACAAAATTTTCAAGTTTCAAAACTAAAACATTTTTAACTTTAAATATATCTAATGAGATAGTTCAAGTTATATCTATCTCTATGTTCAATAGTTCACCTTCTGTAACAACTTAGATAACATAAGAAATTTGACAACTCCAAAGAGACTTTCAATACATGTGTGTGTATACATGTATGTACATACATGTGGGTGTGTATGTGTATGTATGTACATATATGTGTATGTATGTATATATGTGTATGTGTGTATGTACATGTACATACATACATATGTATATATGTATTTATACATACATATGTATATATGTATTTATACATACATACTCAAGTACATACATACATATACACATACACATATATGCATGTACATACATACACACATACACATGTATATATGCATACATACATGCATACACGCATACACATATATATAATACATACATACATACATACACATACACACACACATATGTACACATACACACATGTACGTGCATATATGTACAGACATACATACATACACACATACACATATATATGTACACACATGTACATACATGTACACATGGTGAACTAAAAATTTGGGGTTTTCAATTTTGGGTTTATAGAAATGTAAATTTAGGAAAAATGTATGTATGTACATACACATATGTATACATACACATGTACACATGCATTTACATATATGTGTACACATACATGTATGTACATTCAAGTACATACATGTATGTATACACATACATACATACATACATACACATATATATGTACATGTATGTACACACATACACACATGTAAGGTAAAAGTATATCATGTGCATCCTTCACATTTGATTAATATTGCATCTATATAATCTATAGAAAATCTACATGGAAGAGAGAATTAAAAAACAAACAAGTCCATTCCACTCCCACATGTAATACAAGTTCATTCCCAACTTGTTTTCAATTGTGTTGTGGGTGGAAAGTTGCTTGTGGGTATCAATTTTTTTGTTTCAGTAATGTGGAATTTTCTTTGCTTATTGAGGTGGGTACAAATCCTTTCATTCCTTAATGTTTTAGAATTGCATGTTGGATGAAGATTTACTTGTGGTTATCAGTTTTTTAACTAATAGAGTCATTTTGTCATGATGAGTGTTTATCTACTGAAGTGTATACAAGCTACTAATAGATAGGGATCTTTATCTCTTTCCTTGGTGCAAATTAATTTAAATGAAGCCAAAACAAACCTTAAGCTTGGTTCCCTGCTAATTTTTAGAAGAACTAATATAAGATAGGTTGCAAAGTATGTGAAAGATCCAACCATGATAGTTTTTCCTCTTAGTAGATCAATGTCTTCTCTACCACTGACCCAAACTCTAGAATTTTTACTTAAAAGTGTATTTTATTTTAATCTTAATAGATATTTTGACAGAATGTTGTACAGGATACCATTCAAGTAATCAGTTTAACTGTGAACAAAATGCCCCTAAACTGGTTTTAATATTTCAGACCTAGATTTCAAAATGTTTTTAATAAAATTTTCTAATGTCTTGGCTACATAAATTAGATGGACCCTATTGATTTGACACATATGTACGCTAGATGGTTGCCTTTGTATAGAATGTTCAGTAAGGTTACTCTATATGCATCATCTCAAAGAGCATTTTTTTATGCTTCTCTCTCACTCTGAAGGTCATTTGAATCATATCTTATTTTTCCAATGCTGAATTCTCATCTTTCCCTTCAACCTTTTGCATTGTCTCAATTTCAGTTCATGATCTAGGTTGATGTTAGTCTTTGTTTACAATGAGCTAATTTTAAACTTAGCAGATAATGTGATTTGGTTGACCACACTGTATGAGTTCAATTAACTACCAAAAAGAAAATCATTTGGTTCATCCTTGATGTTAGGGTTGTGCATACACAATTCTTGAAGTTATTTACAGATCAACTATTGTCAGACAATTTTGTAAATGTTTTTTCACATGGGGAACAGACATTGGAAGCCAAAATTTTGCTCAAAGGTTCATCTTGTTAATTTCACCATGATTTGGGACTGTTCTGAAAATTTAGATATAGTATATGCATAAATTTTCATTTTCATGTGTATACTTTATATAGTGTGTGTAGTTTCAGGGGTTATTCCAAATAACTAATTTATCTTGTTGATAATTTGTGCATCAAAATTTCAACTCATGGCTCCATTGTTGGGTATTTTGCTCAATTTTTTTAATAAAGTCCAAAAGTTGGGATTAATGTAGCCTGCTAGAACAACAGTGGAATGATATCAATTAGTTGTTTGATGTAATATAACAAGCTTAAAAAAATCACATTAAATTTCCATTAAACTGAAACCCAAAAATTGAAACCCCAATATTTAAATCGCCAAATTTCCATTAAATTGAAACCCCAATAATTAAAACCCCAAATTTCCATTAAATTGAAATCCCAATACTTAAAACCCCAAATTTCCATTTTTTATAAACTAGAAACTGAAGACTCATATTTCTAGTTCACCATTGCAAGTTTTTTACACAGTTTAAATAATTTAAAATATTAAAGCCAAAAAAAAATTTATTTGTAACTTCATGGAAGCAAGGGTTTTAAACAAGTACGCCATTCATCTACTCCAGCAAGAAACAAAATAAACAACCAAATTTTCTTTCTATTATTCCTCAATACAAATCACAAACTACTACACATTTCTGTCATGGAGATCACAAACACCCATATTGCTACACCATTCAACCAATAAAACAACCATCAACGCAATTAATTCACAAATCATAGAAACCCTAACACATAAACCAACGCCTTTACCCGCTGATAGAGCTCAAAAACTCGTAGCATAAAGAGAAAATGAAATCGGAACCTGGGTATTTATTGGTTGTTGGGTGACCTCCACTTCGGCTGACGACCTCTCATTGCAAACTATTTCACTCAAGCATGCAAAATAGTCGGGCCCTATGTTTTTTTTTATTATTATTATCCATGTTTCGATCGATACCCTTTTGGCCGAAACCCACTCGATCGGAAAGGTACTGCCACATCGGTGTCATGTCACTGTCGTGTGGCTTCAGCCGAAACCCACTCGGCCGAAAATGTATTGGCTAAAAATAATTCGCTCGAAATTATTATTTGGGCTGAAAGTGTGACGTAGGTTTGTGCTTTTACCCTTATTTTCTCTCATATATTAAGTTTGCACAATTTTCAAAAAGCTCAATGTAGATGTAAGATCGTAAAACCTCAAAGAATGGTGTTAGCCATCAAAAAGATATGAGGGTTGCTTTTATAGAATTATTTGATTTGAATGGAAGATCGGGATTAAGAGGTGGGTGATCAAGATCAAGGGTCAAGAATCCTTGAGAGGAATTGATGAACGAGTTAACTGATTGTAATTGGTTGCAAGATTTCAGTTAATTGTTTGCATGGAGAATTGATTGAAGAGTGAACTCTCACTACGTGGGAGTGAACTGATTTGATTGAAGTGAAGTAGAATTCATTATCTAGTCGACTAGGAGAGAGTGTTTGTTAAGAACGGGGTGGAAATGCATGAGTTTAATAATTAATTAAATGAATAAAATTATTAAATGAATGTGCAAGTGGGAATTGATAAATAAATAAAATGCTTTATTTATTTATTGATGAGTGGATAATGTTGAGAGAATATAAGATAATTAAATAATTAAAGCAATTATTTAACTTAGAAAGGGGATAATTAAATCATTAAAGTAATTAATTAATTTAGAAATGGGATAATTAAATAATTAAAATAATTATTTAATTAATGTAGAGGAATAAGATAATTAAATAAATAGGATTTATTTAAGTAATCAGGATAGAATAAAGATTAATACATAATTAATCAAGAGATTAATGATAAAGTGAATTAATTAAATAATATAAAATCATTTAATTAATAGTAGAAATATGAATTTAGACAATAATTAAATAATTGAACATTATTTAATCATTAGGAAAAGACGATAATTAGTGATAAAATGTTAGTCACAAGCTAGGACAATTTTAGGTATCTACAATATGTATATATGTATACATACATACATGTATACATAGATGTACATATATACATACATATATACATGTATATGCATACACGTATATGTGTGCATGTGTATATACATGTGATACATGTATGTATATACATATATGTATATGTAATACATGTATATACATACATATGTATGCTTGTATATACATGCATACATATGTATGTATATACATGTATTACATGTGAGGAATAAGATAATTAAAGATGTAATTAAATAAATAAGATTTATTTAAGTAATTAGGATAGAATAAAGATTAAGACATAATTAATCAAGAGATTAATGATAAAGTGAATTAATTAAATAACATAAGTCATTTAATTAATAGTAGAAATATGAATTTAGACAATAATGGTGCAGAGGCACCTTGTCAAATTGTGTAATTTTGGTCCAATGTTAGGTTAGGGGTGTTTTGAGTCATACTTGATGTAATAAGGTCATAATAGACCATTGGAAATGTCTTGAGTCATTTTGAGTTGGTTCTAAGAGAATTTGTCATATTTTGTAAAATCTTGCAAAATGTTGTCATGCACAAAATTGCAAAAGTACAAGAAATGGGAAGTCCAATGGTCTAGAAGTTTAAATGGTGGTTAGAGTCAGTTGGGTTGGTTTGGTTTGGTGTGTAAGGGTTAAATAGGGTTCAATAGGCCTCACAAACTTCAAGGTAGTCTTTTGGAAGTGAATTTTGTTGAAAGCAATAAAAAATCTCTATTTTTTGTGTGTTCTCAATCAATTTTGCTACTACAAGTTACTGTACAATTTAGTACAATGGAATATTGATCTAAAGGATATTGAATTTTATGGAGGCTTGAAATAAGAGTGTCTTGGTTTTTATTTGACTAAATTTCATCAAGTTAGTAGGATTTTAGAGCCTAAATACTGAAGACGAGTTGAAAACCTTGTTTTGAGGGTGTAAGGGTAAGAAAATGGCATAATTGACCATTCCATTGATGAAATGTTCTGAAATTCAATGGAATGGTGTTAGATAGGGTCTTCCTTCATGTTAGTAGGTTAGTAGTTGTAGGGAAGGAGGTTTGGGGCTGATATGGTGATGCCCTAGGGTGAATTTTACATGTTTTCAAGCAAAAGAGAGGTGTAGATGCTAGAGTTTGTACAAAAGCTTTTGGGATTGGTCATGTAATGGTGGGAAAATCTTGTGTGGATCATATTTGAAGTGTTGGTTTTTACATTAGAGGCCTGGAGTATGAAGATTCAATAAACCCTCCTTGAACAAGCATAAATAGGCCTAGGTAAGGGTTTTGCGGTTTGATGAATTTGTGGGTGTTCCTTTGGAGAAAAAATCATTGATTTAGACCTTTTGTAGCCTGGTTGAGGTCCTACAATAGATATTTGTGTTTGGAAGAAGGTTCACCTTGTAGTTGCTTTGTAAAAGTGGCCTAATTTGGCCTTGGAGCAACGTAGCAGCAGAATTTAGGGTGGTTTGTTCCAAAGGAATCATACCTACAAGGTTGATATGTTGTGAAACTCCCAAAAGGGTATTTGGAATGATAATTGGTTAGTGGGTTTGAATTTTATTTTGAAATATATGCTCAATTCTCACTATTTGGAATGTTACAAGGCTACATGAAGGAATTGGGAAACAATTGGGGGTTTGAAGATTGAAAGATTGTTCACGATAGTTTGAATTGTGATTGTTTGATAGATTCCTCCCTACTCTGCATCAAGTGGTATCAAAGCATAGGTTTTGATCTTTTGAAGAAGAAAGGTTGCAATTTGAAGAAGTGAAAAGTTGAAAATTCAAGGACAAGATGCCTCCTAAAGGTAGTGCAGTTATTGCTAGAGAGATAAAGTTGATGAAGGAGTCACAAGAAGCAGGTTTGGCTAGACTTGCAGCATTGGAGACAAAGCAAAGGAGAGGAAATGCCACTGAAGAGGAAAGTGACCAAGAGGAAGAGGATGAAAGTGAAAACCCTCGAGGAAGAGTCCAAGATGATGAAGAGGAATTGGACCCTAATGAGAGAAGGATGGTGAAAATGTTGAAGGTTTTCAAGGGAGATGCTTCTGATATGAAACTAGAATTTCCAATGTATAGTGGAAAGTTAGATGCAAAAGAAGTATTGGATTGGGTTGATGCATTGGACAACTACTTTGAGTACAAGGAGGTTGTAGAAGAACAAAAGGTAAAGTTTGCTAAGACTAAGTTGAAAGGCCCTGTTCTAAAATGGTGGAACTATGTACAGGAGGAGAGAGTGAAGAAGGGGAAAGAAAAAATCAGTTCATGGGATAGGATGGTGTCAAAGATTAAGAGCCAATTCTTGTCAAGAGATCGCACAATTCAGACATTTAAGAAGTTGCAAACTTAAAGGAAAAGGAAAAGGATGTCATGACATATACAAAGGAATTTCACAAATTAAGCATCAGGGTTGATCATGTTGAAGATGAAAATGAGAAGATAGCAAGTTATATGAATGGTTTGAGATTTCAAATTCAGGATGAATTGAGTTTTGTTACTCCTAGGATGGTTGAGGAATGTTTTCAGCTGGCTGCTAGGGCAAAAGAGAGGTTAAAAAGAAGGAAAGAAAGACAAGGAAGAGGTAGAGGAAACACTAATAGAGGAAGAGGTTCAAGGAAATCCTATGAAGATCAAGAAGATGCAAGTAAAAGAAAATACCAAGTTGTTGATCAAAGAGGTTGATTTAGAAGCTTTAGAGGAAGATTTGGTGGACAAGGCAGAGGTTCAAACACATTTTTAGGAAGATGTTATCATTGCAATCATTTTGGCCATCAAGCATGGAAGTGTTTAGAGAAACAAGCTTCTAATTCAACCGGTGGTGATAAGAGAGTTCAGTTGGTGCAAGAGGAAGATTGTGAGAGTGTTAACTATCCTAATCAGCTTGTTGCTCCAAAAGTTGGGGAATCTCTAATGGTTAGAAGAACACTCCTCAAAGCATCCAAGGAGAAAGAGCCCTAAAAAAGAAGGAACACTTTTCAAGACCACTTGCAAATGCAAAGGAAAGGTATGTAAAGTTTTCATCGATTCAGGAAGCACTGATAACATGGTGTCCATAGAAATGGTTGATAAACTTAAGTTGGAAAAGATACCACATGAAACACCTTATAAAGTGTTTTGATTGAATGAAATTCAATCTATTTTGGTGAATGAGCAAGCTTGGGTTGAGTTTAATATTGGTGGATATAAGGACAAAATTCTTTGTGATGTGTTGCCTATGGATGTGTGCCACTTGTTGTTAGGAAGACCATGGTAGCTTGATAGGCATGCAATATATGATGGTAGGAATAATACTTATGAAATTGAAAAGAATGGAATCTATTTCACATTGAAATCATTGCAGGAAGATGATAAAGGACAAAGTAAGGCAACCAAGGTGATAATGTTAGGTAAGAAAGAGTTTATAAAGCTTGAGGAAGAAAAACACGAGGAGCTTGCAGCCACCACTAAAAATCAAGATGCTAAGAGAATAGGTTTGAAAAATGATTCAGTGCTAGAGGGAAAAGATGATGAGTTGGTGTCCAAACCTGATATGTTGAAGGTCAAGGATGAATTAATTGTGGAGATTCAAGAATGGTTTGAGAAGCATGTTGAGGTCATGGTGGAAAGAGTGCTTTGTTCATTGATGGAAAAAGAGGCTAGTGGAAATTAAAATTATGTCAATACAGAGGTTTGTAAACCTGATAAAATAGAGGTTCTAAGGGTAGAGAATCTGAGGGAAGAGATGAAGGGAAAAGGTGAAGTGGTTGAAGGTGAATGGCAAGGACAAATGGGTGAGTTTAAGTATGCATCAAGAGTTAAGAAGAGGACAGTTCAATACAAGAATGGCAGAGATATGTTTGCAGGTGTTCAAGCAGGTTTAACTTTAGTTTCAGATGAAGAGAAGATCAAACAAAATCCATCAAGTAAGTTGTTCAAGTTGGAGCAATGTCTAGGTGGCAAAAAGTTCAATAGTTAGGAGGATTTGATGGAGGCTTGAACTAAGAGTGTCTTGGTTTTTATTTGACTAAATTTCATCAAGTTAGGAGTATTTTAGAGCCTAAATACTGAAGGCGGGTTGAAAACCCTGTTTTGAGGGTTTGAGGGTAAGAAAATGGCATAATTGACCATTCCATTGATGAAATGTTCTGAAAGTTAGTGGAATGGTGTTAGATAGGGTATTCCTTCATGTTAGTAGGTTAGTAGTTGCAAGGAAGGAGGTTTGGGGCTAATATGGTGATGCCCTAGGGTGAATTTTACATGTTTTCAAGCAAAAGAGAGGCGTAGATGCTATGGTTTGTACAAAAGATTTTGGGATTGGTCATGTAATGGTGGGAAAAGTTTGTGCAGGTCATATTTGAAGTGTTTGAAGTGTTGGTTTGCAGAGTAGAGACCTGGAGTATGAAGATTCAATAAACCCTCCTTGAATAAGCATAAATAGGCCTAGGTAAGGGTTTTGTGGTTTGATGAATTTGTGGGCATTCCTTTGGACAAAAAATTATTGATTTACACCTTTTGTAGCCTGGTTGAGGTCCTTCAATAGATATTTTTGTTTGGAAGAAGGTTTACCTTATAGTTGCTTTGTAAAAGTGGCCTAATTTAGCCTTGGAGCAATGTAGCAGCAGAATTTAGGGTGGTTTGTTCCAAAGGAATCATACCTGCAAGGTTGATATGTTGAGAAACTCCCAAAAGGGTATTTGGAATGATAATTGGTTAGTGCGTTTGAAGTTTACTTTGAAGATATGTTCAATTCTCACTATTTGGAATGCTACAAGGCTACATGAAGGAATTGGGAAACAATGCCAAGTTGGGGGTTTGAAGATTGAAATATTGTTCAAGATAGTTTGAATTATGATTGTTTGAAAGATTCATCCCTGCTCTGCATCAAATAATTAAATAATTGAACATTATTTAATTATTAGGAAAAGACGATAATTAGTGATAAAATGTTAATCACAAACTAGGACAATTTCAGGTTTCTACAATATGTATACATGTATACATGTATACATATATATATAGATGTACATATGTATATATGTACATATATATACATATATACATATATACATGTATATGCGTGTATATGTATGCATGTATGCATGTATGTAAATACATGTACATACATACATCCATATAATACATCCATATGTACATACATACACACATATGTATATATATATACTTATACATACACACATAAAATATCAATTTTTCTAAGAAATCAAAATATATATAGAAAAATAAATAAAATTTAATATAAAAATATATATGTATATAAGAAAAAATTCAATAAATAATATTGTATTTATTATTGTGGTGTGCATCGCCGGTATTGGCATGGTGTGTTGGTTTAATGGTGGCATTGTTGTTCTTGCCACCAAGGTTCAAACCCCATTGGGGCGGTATTGTTGAATGGTTGTATTCTGGTTCATAGCTCCGATCAAAAGCGTTTACCCCTTGAATAAAAAATTAAAAAAAATAAAAATTATTGTGATGTGCATGTCTAAGAAAAGAATGTACTAATGTTTTTTTAGGTTTGTTAACATTACAATCAAATATTTAATATGAATGATGATAAATATATAATTAATATATATTATGTATAATAGATATATAGTAATATAATATATACATATATAATAATAAATAGAAATAAGTGTATAATGAATATTATATATATAATTAAATATATAAAAAATATATAGTAAAAATTTATTGGCTTAGTTTTAAATTAAAAGGGTTATAAATTTAATAAAAGTTGTAGATAGTATAGTGAAGTTTATAATTTAATGATTTTTATAAATAATAATGTTAGATTAATTGATTAAATCATTCATTTATAGTTTTGATATATAATAAAAATATGATAGTTCAAAATTACAATTAGTATTTATAACAAAATTTGATATTATTATAATGAAGACTTAAATATTGGTTTGAAGGATAATATATATGTCATACTATTCTAATTTGTCTTATAATTTTGATAAGTAAATTATTGATTAGACTTAATTGAAATTTATATTGTATTGGTCTTGAAGAACTAGAATATTGAAGATAGGTATTAAATATCATTGACAAATAAGACATTTAAATTGGATCCAAAAATGTATTCTTTATGAAATTTAGGAATTAAAATATTGAAGATAGGTATAAAAAAAAATATAAAATTAATGATTAAATGATTTGATTGTTTTCTCTCAACGTTTTACATTAAATGCAATATAACCAGTTAATTTTGTTAAATAATTTTCAATTAGTGTTAATAGTTTTGCTTTAAGCTTTGAAATTCTAGTATTTATATAAATCAAATGTTAATTAGAATGTTCTTTAAGTTTTAAAGTTGAATATACAATGTTTCTTAAATTATTGTGCAATGCAATTAGTTAGGATTTATATTTATCAATATTTTAGTTAAGTACACATTAAGCAAGATTTGAAACCAAAACTAGTTGTAATGTTTGGTATTAAAGGTCATGGTGTTACACTTGAACGATTGCATCTATCACCTAACATAGCTGCAACAATGGTATTTGTGGTACCATCCATATAAATTTCCGAAGAGTAATAAGGGACATCTTAATAATACATCCAAACGAATTGGAAATCTTCCTCGAAGAAATAAATGATAATCTAATATTAAATAAATTGGTTAATTAATAATAGTTTAATATTTTCATCAATATAGAAACTCCAAGAAAAACCCTTACTCAAATGGAAAGTGCATTTTGTTTGTCACCGAGTAGATTAATAAATTAATAATAAGTTTAACCCATTCATCTATATCAAATTACAAAGTGGTGGTGTTCTTAAGGATAATATATTAGATAAATCTTGATCAAAATGATTAAGTACTCAATTAAGAATAGGGTTTTAGTACACAACAGTAAATAAGTCTTAATCAACATGACTAAGTAATTAATGATTTTATGCTTCCCATAGTGGGGTAGAAAACATAAATGAACTATTTGGAGAAAAAGAACCGTAGAAAAAGTTTTGTACCCACTAAAAACAATTCACATCAAACTTATATTAGAAAATAGAACTACCCCATACGTAGGTTTTCAAGAGCGGGGTGAATAAATTTTGTAATGATTAGGCATACCAACCTATGCTAAACACTTATAACAACTTAAGTGAATATCTTAAAGAAATCAATGAAGTATAATCAATTATTGAAAACACTTAATTAAATCATTGAATTAAATCTAAAGATAAAAACAAATTCACTATATACTCAAGAGAATCTTAAATTCACTGGAAATGTAGTTTTCAATGAGTGACTCGAGACCCAATTGGTCTTGGTGAGTCTAAGTCTTTGGCCACAACATTGCCTATCTCATTTGGATAAACTTTTGTCTTAAATAGACAAAAGAATACATGAGTACACAACTAAATGAACACTTAAGAACTTAATGAATGGTTGAAGTTATAACAAGAAAAAAAAAATTGAAACTTTTGGGGTATAACTTCAGAGTTAAAAAATATCAAATTCCCTAAACGGGGATATAAGGGAAGTTAGTTTTTTAAGGAAGATTGTGTTATGATCAAGATTCATGATTCCAATTAAGAGACCTTTAGAATCCCCATGTATCAAATAAGATCTTTGCCTTAGAGTTCACAAGGAATATATATTATTGACTCTGCCTTGGCAACAAGCAAGGTAAGAGATTTTATCATATGCTACCTTACAATTGTAAAGTATAACACAGGATAAGAGGAAGGCATATGGCTATTAAAGAACCTACAAGATCTCCGATTAGGTAAGTTGTTGTAGATAACTGGAATTATGACCCCACTAGCTTCTTTGTTAATTGGTCAAAGGAACTTGGCAATTCTAAGGCAACAAAGTTTGTGCATTATATTAGGTTAGAGATTGAAGCAAGGAAGAATCCAATTAGTGAAGATACATCAAAAATACTTCGTACTTGGGAGCTTCTTCTCACTCCAAAAGTAGAAATAACATACAAGACCTATAAGAAGTTTGCATATTTTAATCCTAAAAAGATGAATGAATGGAAAGAACTTAAAGTAAGTAGGACTAGTCAAAGCATGAGATTAAAGCCTAGTGGAAATATAGGCAAGAATTTGGAAAACCAAGTGTTAATGCTAAGAATTTCCCACTATATGAGAAATTTGAAGAATTAAATGATGTAGATCACCCTATTCGAGCATATTATAGCCTTCCAAAGAGAGGGGACAAAAAACCAATTGAAATGAAGGAAGTTTCATCAAAAAATCGTTGCCTCCCAATTTTTCTCAACAAGTTCCAACTCTAAGGTCGTGTTCTATTCCTACTCCTAAGTTGTGGTCTACTCTAATTCTTGGGTATATCAAGGAAGTTATTGGTTTGAATTCCCTTCCTAATGTGGATCTTTTATCGTGCGACTTCCCTCCTCTGGTGCCATACTTCGTACGTATGGATTCTACTCTTGTGGTGACTGGGGTGGTGCATCCATCCTATCGGTCCAAGTGGCTCTACCCACTCCTATATTGTGCTTGGTGTGAAACATTCGTATGCAAAATTTCCTCGGTTAGGTTCTCTTGAAGGAGGTTTTCACCTTTTGTTGGGTTTTTCTTGCCCTCCCTTGTAGGGGAAACCCTTGCAGTTTTCTTCTTCTTCCCTAATAGTTATATGTGGTCAGGAGATTTTAGATAATGAATGCTTTAATTGCCAAGCTCTCGTTTGTAGATTCAATGGTTTTTGGCCTTCTCTCCCTGATTTAAACAAATGGTTTTGGATGCTTGGAGACCCCTAATTAAGGGAAAGATTGAACTCCATCCCTGTGCTTGGATTTTTTTGTGGCATCCTTCCAATTGGGTGATGACAAGATGTGAGTGTTGGAGGGTGAGGTTTGGTTGTGTGGAAAGCACTCCCTTTCTCTCAAACCTTGGTCTCCATCCTTCAACCCTCTTACAAAATCCTTAAGTATTTTGCCTATTTGGGTCAAACTTCTTAATCTTCCTGTTCAGTTTTGGGAAGTTTCTTGTTTTGAATCTATCAATAGTGCTCTTGGTCATATTTTATTGGAAGATGCTACATCAATTAACTATGGTCATACTACTTATGCTCACATTCTTGTGGACATTGACACCTTTAAGGATCTACCAAGGGATATTGTCCTACTTGTTGGGGATAGATCATGGACTCAAACACTCAACTATGAGGGTCTCCCCTTTTGCTGCAAGAGATACTTTTCTATTGGATGCATGGCTTTAGATTGCCCTAGCTCTCACTGCAAGAAAGGTGAGGTGACTTAGTGGAAAAATGCCCAACGTGAGCATTTGACAGTTGGTGATTTTAGTGAGGATGAGGCGTTCAAGGAGGAATTGGTCTCGAGGGTCATGGTGACTTTTGTGACTCCTAATGGGTTGTCTTCTTTGGGCCTTGTTTCAGATGATCCACCTCTAGAACCCTCGATATCATGGATCAAATCTACAAATCATGTTTTAATAGATGCTTCAATAAAGCATGCAACTCTTATTTCTTTGCCTTTAGGGGCAACAAAGGATAGCCTTCCCCTCTCCCCTCAATCTGAAAATTTGGAGGATGATATTCCATGGAAATTTGTCCAAAGAAGGGAAAGAGGTCATCCTAAACATGATTGTGCTTCCACACGCATGTTTTGGGTGCTCATAGCATTAGGAAGGGTCTAAGGGTGGCATAGTTCGTCATCCTTGGTTGAAATTGTTGGCAACTTGGTTGCAATGTATGTGTTGTTGATTGCTTTAGGTTTGTGACAACTTGGTTTTTTTGTGGTAGCATGTCTTTTTTTGGCTACATTTTTTATATTTTTTAGTTGTGTTTTGGATGTCTTTTGTTGTAAAGGGTTTCAAGGTCCCTTCAAAACCTACTTTTCCCTCAAATAAAAACAAGTTCCAACTATTGCCCCTCCTACTCAAAAGCTACAAGCACAAAGAGAGTAGTGAGGGTAGCCATATTTAAACAAAAAAGCAACAACCACAAGTTCATACACCGATAATCCACAATGAGGGGTCATATCACATTAACTACAAGTATGACTTATTTGCAACTCAAATGACTCTAGGGAAGCAAACCTCCAAAATCTACCAAATAATGTCTTCAAGAAAGAAAGGAACAAAATCATTCAACCAAACCTCCTAGTCTTTCAATACACAACAAGAACTATGTCCACATGGAGTTTAAGACAAAAGGCTTCACTTGAAGGGGATGATGGCCCAAGGAAAAGAAGAAAAGAGAGCTAGAGGAAGGAGCTAAGAAAGAGAAAAGAGATGTCGATAGCAAGAAGATCAACCACAAAAGATACAAGCAACCTCTAGGAACCTTGCTATAAGTATTTATATGCCTTTTAAACCTCTTACAACAGTAAGCTTTAGTAATTCTTTTGTTCCTCCCCCTCCAACAATAACAAGTCCTCCCTTTTCCCTTCATCCAACTAGAGTTTTATCAAGTTCTATTCCTCTACTAACCCAATTTATAATGTTTAGTCCTCCCCCTCCACTCTCATCACACCTTAGTTTCACCCAAATGATGAGCTCCACTTTTTCTCACCCCTCCTACAAGATATGCATGATACTAAATGCCTACTCAATCAATTCTAACTCCTCCAAGCTAATCCCCATTTCCTCATCCACCATCTACATATTCTACTAATGTGAGTTCATTGGCCTCACAAGTTATCAGCCCCTCTCCCCTCTCATGAACATCTCAATCCCTTCAAACTTTCATCTCCCAAGTCAAATTCACCCCACAACTAGCTTATTGACTAGTCCCAAGTTCTACAATAATGAATGATCTAGTAAACTATGCATAGCACATGTAGGATATATGAACTATGGTACAAAAGGAACAAAAGAGATAAGTTGAGCTTGCCACTTACGCAACGTCTACAAAGGTAAAGACCTAATATGACCCTAATATGCAAGAAATACACTTTGCCCACATGGCACCCACAGTGAACAAGCTTGAGGGAAAAAGGCACCAAACAAATTTTGAGGTGTAATCTCTAAGCATAAGTTTGAAACAAGCCTTGCCTAAAGATAGGAATGAATGCCTCCAAGAGAGTGCTAAATCAATAACAAGATATTTGGTTTCCAAGAGGAAACTTAAGAAGAAAGAAGTGAACTTGCAACTCGTAGCACTAGAGCTCTAGGTGGCCAATTTAAATGAGATCGTATCCAAAGATGTACTTAAGAGACAAATGAACGCAAACAAAGAAAAGAGAAAAGAACTAGAGGGAAAGTTGCAAGAAGTTGAGAGTAAAGTCTATGAACGTGAGCAACAGGTAGCCACTTACAAATCCATGAGGCAAGAAATGAAAAAAAGAAGCCATCGCCTTGAAATCAAAGGAGTGTGAGCTTAGACAATAAATCAATGAAGTAAGAAGAAGAGAAGAATTTAAGATGCATGTTGACATCCTATAGACACAAGATGAAGAGATTAAAGCTAATGAAATTCTTTGAAAAATGAGATTAGTGGCTTAAAGTAGAAGGTAGCTTCTCAAGACAACTTGGATATGCATATGAGAAGTAGATAGCCACCTAAGAAATAGTAGCTAAAGAATGTAAGACTCAAATAAGCTCGCATGAAATAGGTGTGGAAGTATACAGACAACAAATAAGTACACTTAGGGTCAAATTGGAAGAAATGGAGCAATCATCGAGGTTCTTGGACTTGATTAAGACATTGTGCAAATTATGCTAGGATACCATAACCGAGGAAATTATTGGCGTAGTGCTTCCCCTTCAATTTACTGATGCAACACACCCTAAGCTCAAAAGTACAGACAGAGGTGGATGGGGTGCTAAGTAATCTCTCACTAATGACATGACAGTTGCAAAAATGTTGTACATAAATTATATAATTTACTAAGAGCATATTAACCTCTATGGGGATATCAAGCGAAGATGAAACAACAGCAAAAAATAATGATATCTTTGATAACATGGAGTTAGCCTAGAGGTGTAAAGCTTGATTGCCAGTCTTAAGGCAATTGTTGTCAATATGAAAGCGTGTATTGATCAAATAGTGCAATAGGGCTTGCCATCACCCACTTCTTTAAATATATGCATGGTTTTTTATGCTGCAATAATCGTGCTATAGTATATTGTTCTATTGACTATTAACTTCCATGCTAACAACCTCTATATAAGTGTTAAGTATATTTCAATGGATTACCTTCTTTTCACTTTCAAGAATTCCTATATCTATTTTCCCTATTAAATTAGGTTATCCTACTTTGTAGATTCTTTTGTTGGAGTCCCTCATTAACATAACTTTGCATGTTGCCTCAAGTTGTGACCTATGATCTCAAGTAGGTCAAGAGCTTATGCATCGATGATCTCAAGTAGTGTCGAACATGACTGACCAATTGATCTTGAATCAAAAGGGATTACAGCCATGAAAGAGCCTCGTTTGATGAAGATGATATGGCTGTCTTGAATGAGACTTTTGATGATTGTCTGCAGTCATAGGGAGGATAACAAGCATACAGGAACATCGACTTCCAATTCACATTCTATAATCTAGGAGCCTTGGAGGCTAATTGGGTTTTCAACTTTTGTTTTGTACTATAAGACTTAAGTCATAATGGGTACTTAAGACCCAAAACAATCTGCATCTGCTTCAAGAACGTTCTCCAATACTGTTAAATACACAAAGAACCATCCTCACTTATTGCAAGTGTAGCTGAAGATACACCTAAGTTGTAGTATGAGCAAGAATTTTGCGAGGAAGGTTTTATTACAAAGAATTTCATGTTTGCTACAAGGGATCTCAGCTTAGTGCGGTGGTGAGCAATGCTTCAATTTTATTTGCTGTCTTTCATTTTTCGTCAGTATTCTATTAAAAAACTTCTAAATTTTGATTCTGTGCCTACTTATTAAATCCAATCTTTTGATCATGCAATTGCTGGGGCTTTGGTTTAGATGTTACTTTAGTTCTTCGCCTCTAGATTGATTTTGAGGTCAACCGCATACACACCGAACTGTTTGGAGTCCACCTATGCACATTTATGTGTCTAGATGTTTATTTTATTACAGTTCTATTTATCCAATCCCAACAAACCTTCAAAGATAACCTAAAATTACAGGATGGGAATTGGATCTCAATTATTAGAATATCAATCTAAATTGAAGAGGTGACTAACAACTGCTAGTTGGGACAAAAAATAGAGGCGGTATAAAATAGTAGCAATGACTTGAAATGAAATAGCTCATTAAACGTTTTGCAGAGCATACCCTTTCATAAAAGCTGAAGGGGTTTCTTCAGCTCAACAAAAAATAGTAATTATCAAAACTTATACACAACCACCAAAGAAAATGAAGGGATTGATATATCAATAGTCTATATATATGGTGTACTTGCAAAAGGGACTACCATTCACCAAAGTGAATAAGAATAAGAACCCCTAAAACCACCATGGTAGCAAGAGGCAATGAGCTAAGTGAATCAGCTGCCATAGATTTTGAAGGTGTTGAAACACTCCCAGGAGATTCAGCTGGAGGAGGTGTGCCTGGAGGTGGAGGAGGTGCGCCTGGAGGTGCAGGAGGTGGAGCTGGAACTGTAAGTGAGGGTGTTGTCAAGGTAGGAAAAACATGGTTTGCTGCATGAGAATTCCCTTGGTCATTAACCTTTCATTTTTGTAAAGAGACTATCTTCAATATGTCAACAGAATCCCTAAAAATATGAAACTGGTAACATAAAAGTGAACAGACATAATGCATACCAGGGCATTGTGGCTTAGTGGAAGTTTCCAACCTGAAATTCATGACAACACAAAACTGATACATATTAGAAGAAATTGGTCTTGTAGATTTGAAACAATTAACTTCGAAATTAGAGATTTAGGCAAGACGATAAGGTAAGTGCTTACAATGTCGAAATCGTTTTATTAATATAGCCATTGTAAGAACATTTTGTAACAGTACACCCAGCATTTGTATTTTTTGTACTCATGTTTCCAATCGTAAGATTGCTGTTTTTGCATTCCATGCTAGAACATGATGCAGACAGATTCGATTTCACACAGTATAGGCTGCCATTTCCAGAACAGATTGAATGAGAAGGCATTGATGAATAGTAATAGCAAATAGAAAATCAACAAGACAAATTTCTTACTCTGAGTCAACTGGCCCACAGCTGCACTGCAAACAATTGTTAGCAGTGAAGGCATAACTCGCATATGCAACAAGTAGATTTATGTCTGTGGAACTTTTAGAAAAGTTCGATGAGCAAGCTGTAATCATTAGAATAACTCTTGTTAGAAGTAAGCCTGCGAACATTGGCAAGAAGTTCCTAAGGAAATTGGCAAGTTCAAGCTATTATAGTTAATTCTATTTCGATACTACAAGCATATTTATACAAAGGACGCTGAAAACTAAAACCAATTAGAGTACAAGAACTCGTTACCCTACTTCAATCAAATAAATCAAACCCCATGCAAGCAAATGCCAGAGATACTTATCTACTATACAAGATTCAGGAATGAACATGCTCATATATTGCCAAATAACCCTCACAAAATACATGTTCACCCATGCACCTCAAGCCAGATTTGGAAAATCCAATAAGTAAATAAGCATGCAATCATGAGTGCAGTCACACAAATACTGATTCACAACATTCTTACCTTGACACCAGTAGGCATCCTCCAAAGGCAAATGGAAGAATGTCCAAGTCAAACACTAAAGTTATAAGCAAGGACACCCAGAACAAACAAGAAACATTTCAAGATTGTTAAAAGAAGAAGCTGGCTCCCAACAGATGGCTTAGAAGCCAACATAATGTTGGGATGCACCTTGTATATAATTTGGACTCTCGTTTTCTAAATAGAGATGTGTGTTTGCGGATTTGAAAGATCAATATCCATATACTTTAGACAACTCCAATGACAAAATGATTAGAAACAGTAGGAGAAATCGTAAACATGAATATAGTATGCCAAGAAATGAAATGAATATGCGTGGAAGAAATAGAAATATATCCTATGAGGAACATATTCAAGATATGAATCTCCCCAATCTTCCACATGTAAGAACCACAAGAATGGGTTCACACCCTAATTCCCCTACCTCCTCACATAGAACTGATCATGAGCAAGTCTCTACATTGCATGATGGTAATGCAGCAACACAATTAGAGATAGAGAAATTGATCAGAGGATATATTTGCTTGACCACCTTAAGCAAAGGCAGCAAGAACTTCAAGCTCAAATTGAGTTGCAACAAGCTCGACTTGCCTAGAATGCCTAACAACAAAATTAGATTATGCTTGAAATGTTTCCAATCAACAACATAACCAACAGCTCAATAATCAACTTAACATGAGAGCTCAATTCTAAAGACAAGATCGAAGATTCCCTCCACTAAGCTAGCCCTTAGGAATGGAAAGATATAGGCAGCTAGAGTCTTATGGTATCCTTAATTATCCCAATTAGATACCCACTGAAATTAGGGGAAAGGTGTCAAAATTAATGGCGCTGTCACTAAGAAGAACACCTCAAACAATTCATCAATGTTGATGTGGACTAGCTTGATACATATGAATATGATGAATTCTTTCAATGTGATCATGACAACTATCAAGTCCAGTATGAGTTGCCAAACCATGATTTCAAACATCTAAAGGAAATAATGCAACAAAGGTAGAAAAGAGCAAAGCCTTCAACTGAACACATTAAGGCTCTTACTAATATAGCCATCATGCAAGTGCAAAGTGAGTATCAACTTAGAGGTAGACTAGTGAACACCAAAAATACATTGGAAATACAATTGTACCAAAAGTATTGACTACACCTGCAGATAAAAGAAGGCAAAAAATGGACACTAAAATTAGAAATAGACATTGCAGAAAAGAATGTAAACAAGACTAGGAAAACCAGCACAAAAGAAAAGATTATCCAAATCTGGGACCTCTATGCAGAAAAGATATGTTCCAAAGAGTAAACATGCAAACGTACCAATAAGCAATGTTGAAAATCCTAAAGCAACGAAAGCAGGTGGCAAACTAAATCAAACAAACAGAACATCACATGAAGGGCAAGATTCAACTAAAGGAGTTGGAAATGTCATTAATGAAAAGAGTGTCACTACTAGTAGTCAAGTAATGCCTTTAATTCCTAATACTCGTGCCATTATTGTGCCTTTGTTCACTCCTTTGCTAAAATATTTTCCCATTGACATGGCCTTCACATTGAACCAACTCAAGGTCCAAATACTAGTGAGGGAATTGTTTAGAATCCCTAAGCATAAAGAATGAGCTTTGTGGTAAATCAATGCCCCGACCACATTTGACCATTCTATTGATTCTCCGAGTGATTCCAAGGATGATGCAAATGTTGAAGCCAATGCCCAAGAAGCACCTGAGGTGTAATGTCCGTAATAGGAATGATACTAAGTTTACCCTCCTGGTGATGTCCCTAATATAAATTATGCTAAGTTCACTCTAGACTATTAACCCCCAATCAATGGTTAGAGGATATCTTAGCTTGTTTAGTTCTTGCATACAAGTTAGAGATCAATCACAAGATTAGTTTGCAATTAAAATGTTAGTATTCTATATTGAACATTGGAATTAAGCACAAATAAATCTATGTTAAGCATCATAACCAACATTTTCAAAACGATAAAGATGGAAACAGGTCTGTACATTTTCTATATAATGTAGAAAAACAAAATTAAAAAATATAAAAAAACAAACTCAAATAATATTTTGAAATTAACTATAATTTTAGATAAATATATAATACTATTTATTATTTAAAACAATGCAAATAGAATAAAATTTATCTTTTCAATAAAAAATAAAATAATTTTAAAGTAAAATAAGATAATTTTTTAGTAAATAAAATAGTTCCAAATTGATATCTCCACATTTTTAGGCAGATACCTATATATCACAATATTTTCTAAAAATTAGTTGGAATCACATGCAGTTCAAAAGAGTACAGTACCAAATAGTTTCATGAAACCATGTCAGCCATTAATTATTGACCCCAACAGTCAGAAAAAGGTCAGATCTGCGCGTCTTTTATAAGTATGCAAGGGAATTGATTGATTATTTACCGACTGAGAGTTGAAAAAAGAAAGAAATGTAATGCAAGCGAAGGCATTCTGGTGTTTACCTCTGAGCGGAACATCCAGTACTTGCCCGGCGTTGACAAGGGAAGAGTTGGTAATGTTATTGAGCGTCATGAGTGTGGATTCGGTGGTGCCCACCTGAGAAGCGATGTCCTTCAGCGTATTCCCGCCCTGCACTACGTACGAATAATGGATCTCATTTGAGGAGGGCGAGGGCGAACAGCTGCAGGGCAAAGGGATGTAAAATGTGTCGCCTGCTAAGATCTTGTCGACGTTCGTGATCTGGGGATTGACCTTCTGAATGTCAGGGTATGTAACAAGCCCTGCAAAGACGGTTTGGGCAATGATGGAGAGAGTGTTGTCCGGCAGCACTTTGTATTTGGGTGCGTCTTTGGAGATCCCGGTGGCGTTGGAGCAGCCGCAGGTAATGGGCACCTTCACTACCGTCCCATTCGGTATCTTCGTGTTGGCGCCCAGCGAGAATTCCCAGGCGTTGGCCCCCAAAAGCTGCTGGTAACTGCTGAGCTGAAACAGAGACGTTATGGCCGACACATTCGTGGCCTCCTTTGGAATGAAGCTCACCAATGCTGAGCATGTCTGCCCCTCCGTCTTGCAGGGTAACCCCAGGCTTACCGCGCCCCTCGCTATTGTGAGAAGGATGAGCACCCCCAATAATGAGCTCCTCTGCTTCACCCCTGCCATCGCAAGCCTCTTCTGCCACTGCAGGAGATTAGTGAGACGGGCTTTCCTTAAAACGGTGCCTGGCCATTTCTGCGTTGACTGATTTGCTACTACCCAGTTGTCGCCACACGTTGACTGGAATAGAAATTCATTTCTGGGAAGATGCAGCAAATGCAATTTTAAAATATTTATAAAAAATTTCCTCCGCGCAGCAGTTCCCCGTTCACACTACAGACCTAATCCGTGATTTATATGAAGAGCGGGCAAAAAGCATTGCCCGCTCCTGTAAATACCGTGAATCCAGACGACTCTCATTTAAGGATAAGGTCGTGCGCACTGCAGACTTCTTTTCTCGTCCTGCATAATAGATCAGTTTGGGGAGATGCTGTTTGTCATGGTGACGGTCGATATCCCTGCGATCCTGTTGGACCCACTCGATATTTATCTATTTATCTTAGCAGATCAAATCGAAAGGAGTTTGAAAGGTTGCGATTTTCTGTCTTATAGAATTTTTATTTTTTTATTTTTAAGTCTTCTGGTCTTATTAAAATAAGATATTTGAGAGCTGTGGTTCTTGGTCTTATAGATTGTTTGGTCTTGTGGTCATTAAAATCATCATTAATTCATCTTTTATTAGATTAAGGGATGTTAGGCTGAGGTAGCTTCTAAAATATTTTAGTGGGTGTTGTTGACAATTTCAAAGAGTTTTTTATAAGCATAGGTCTTATAGATTTTTAAAAGTGTCACATAGTGAGCAATATTTGACTTTGTAGTATTGTAATAAAAGTATTTTTGTTGTATATAATGATTATAACTCCTACATGTTTAATTTATTTCTATACTATTGGGTTAGTTAAGATTATAGTTTTTAGGTTTGACCTTGATTTCGAGTTTGGTAGGTGCAACTATGACTAATAGAGTTGAAATTTAGTTTGTTCCTTAGAATAAATAATTGATTGATTAGTTGATCTTATGTTCAATACAAAAATCTCTATAGACATAGTCAAAGTTGAGTTTGTCAAAATTAAAATTGTGAAAATGTCAATTAGTTGATTTTAAGTTTGTTAGGTAGATCCCTATTAAGTTGGTCGAAATGAGAATTGTAATACAAATATTGCAATCAATGGACCAACAAAACCAGATAAACACAACATGATTATTATAGATATTTTAAATAAATCTATTTATAAATGAGAAAGAATAATCTTAAGTTTTTTAAATTTATTCAATGATAATTTTATACTTTTGAATTATTTAACTATTATTTGCTAATAATTATTTTATTTTGCTTTTTAATTGTTTAGCAATTATTTTATTTTATTTATATTGTTTACTTTATTTTTATTTGAAGAAAAGTATAATTTGTAGACAACATTTTAATATATATATAATAATAAATTATATTTATATATTTTATAATATTTATGTCAATATAGTTACAATATAATATAATATAAATACACTTTAATTATTTATTAAAAATTTAATTCTTTAAAAAATATATATTTGGAATGGAAAAAACAATTGAATGTAAACAATATAAATAGACTGATCTTTAAATTATTAAAAAATCATATAATAACTTATCAAAAATAACATATAATATATGAAATGTTAAATTATTAAAAAATCATATAATAATTTATCAAAATTAAAATATAATATACTAAATATTAATTTAATATATTGATATAATATTGTGTCTCATCATAAGATTTAGATGTTAATTTAATGTATTAATATAACCTTGTCTTTCATGATAAGATTAATTTAATATATTAAATATTAATTTAATATTATCTATATTATATATTAAAAATAATCCAATGACATAATAAATAAAAAATATTTTATAAATAAGATAAAAATATATATTAAATTAAAATAAAAAAATAGAATATAAATAACAATAATAAAATATATTAAATTATTAACAAATCTAATATATTAAAAAATATTAAACAGTAAAATATAATATTGGGAATAGTGAATCATGTATGCTACTAGCATTGGTCTGTATATTCCTCTTTAGGGTAGTTTGATTTTATGAACTATTGTTAATCTCTTTAAAAAATGTAGGATGGATCAAGGAGAAAAAGGATGATGAATTAATTCAAAGGAAGGAAGAGATTGAGGCATCCCATGTGGAAGTCATGTCGGCTAGAGAAATGAATAAACATGGAGACATAACTTGTAGCCATGGGACTATGTTGGTGGCGCACAACTCTCATGATTCTTCACTAGAGACATCTCTCGAGGGAACAAGGTTGGGTCAGCCTTGGATGGAGAGTTTGCATCAACAAAGAAGATTGAGAAAGATAAAGACACTAAACAATGAAGAACCTATACAGATTGTCACTGCGATCAGCTCCTTCAAAGACGAGGAAATGATATTCAGAGGGAGTTAAATTCTAAGAAAATTCAAGACACGAGTTGAGATCATGTCCAAGAAGAGGACTGAGGTTCTGAGATCAATCAATGGAGGCAGGGATTAAGAGGGAGTTTGGTGTTTAGCAAAATGAAGTCCTATGTCTCGAGGAACTAGAGTAACTCACTGAGAAGAAGTGAAGGTGTCAGCTAAGTGGGTTGTAGTGTTGCAAGGCCAGTGCTAAAGTACTTGGAAGACCTTTTCAATTGTAGAGAACAGAATTGCACAAGACAGTCAATCTAGATTTGACATTGGTAGCTCTGCAAACCTATTCAAAATAGGGTGATTTGGGATGAGGTTGAGGAGGACAATCTTGGACTCTCGCAAGTCAATAATGTCGGAGGTGTGTGTTGGAAACCATTCCTCTAAGGAAAGCATTGCAAGCAATCTTGGACAAGGAGGTCAGTAGGTTGATGCAAGTACTTGGAGCTTCAGAGGGAGTCACATCATCATGAAGATTTGTTGTAATGTATATTTCTTTGAGACGGAGAAATATGAGGTGAAAGCCCTTGTAATGTATATTTCTCTGAGACAGAAAAATATGAGGTGAAAGCCCTTGTAACGTATATTTCTCTGAGATGAAGAAATATGAGGTGAAATCCCTTGTAGTGTATATTTCTTTGAGACGGAGAAATATGAGGTGCAAGCCCTTGTTCATCTCTAAGACTGAGATGAGATGTCATGTTGAGAGACTCCATGATGACATCACATTGAGAGACTCAGTGATGAACCCTTGTACATCTATGAGACTGAGATGTGTTTCTTTCCACACATGGATGTAGCCATTGTGGACGTCATGTTGAGAGACTCCATGATGACATCACATTGAGAGACTCTGTGATGAACCCTTGTACATCTTTGAGACTGAGTTGTGTTTCTTTCCACACATGGGTGTAGCCATTATGGACGTCATGTTGAGAGACTCCATGATGACATCACGTTGAGAGGCTCCATGATGAACCCTTGTACATCTCTGAGACTAAGATGTGTTTCTTTCCACACATGGGAGTAGTCATTGTGGACGTCATGTTGAGAGACTCCATGATGCTATGTTTCTTTCCACAAATGGGAGTAGCCATTATGGACATCACATTGAGAGACTCTGTGATGAACTCTTGGACATCTCTGAGACTGAGATGTGGTTCTCCACAAATGGGTGTAGCCATTGTGGGCATCATATTGAGAGACTACATGATGAGGATATCTAGAAAAATACCTCCCTAGCTAAGAGGGAGTGTTAGTGTTGTAGCAGCGGGAGATATTTTTCTCCTTAATATATATTCTTGTTGAAGGAAGGTCAACCTTGATGTTATTTATATTATTTCTAAAAGTCTACCTAGAAGGGAGGTCGCTTGGTTTGATATATAAAGAGGATGGAGTCCTCTCATTCAATCATCAATTCATCTCAACTCAAGTTTGTCATTCTTAGTAGCAGTTTGCCATTCTTAAGCAGCAGTTCACATCTTTCATTAGCAGCAGGTCAAACTTTCAAGCAACAGATTTCATTGAAGATGTATCATCTTTTGTATTTCGCTTCAAGGAGAAGTGTCTGCATTCTTTGTATTAGACTCAGCCTTGTGTAGGGCCTAATTTTGTATGCAGTCTTCTGATATATAAGAGATCATTTTGTTGGGTTTTTCTCCCTCAAGTAGGAGAGTTTTCCCAAGGTAAAATATTGTGTTCATTTTCTTTGAGTTGCATTTTCTACTTGTTGACATTTCTAATCTAAAAACTAACACCATGTGCATAGTTTATTCTCTTGATTGTCTCATTGTTGCATTAAAAAATTAGATTAGCATAATACATTGTTTTTGTGATTGTATTCAGTCTATAATTTTTAAACACTATTCCATAATCACTATAGATTACTAAAAAGGGACATTACCTAGACATGAAACCATTAGGTTGAATGCCATGCTCTAAACAAGATAGTTCCCAATAAGCATTTCCCACTTCTATTCTAGCCTATCCTATATGAATATTTATAATCTCTCTCATCTCCTTGCTTACAGTTTATGTTCTTCCACAACCTTCTTCCTCTATTTTCGTCAGATATTGTGTCACACTCTCAAGAGGTGATTTTCCTGTATTTCACTTAAGCAAACAATCTACATTGCAACCTCTAAAAATGGAGATCAAATACTCTTTCATAAAAATTATAGCATGGAATTTTATGCAAAAAATAGTAAGGATCCTAGTCCAAACCCAATACCTCCTCCAACAACATTGAAAACTAAAAACTCTCAGAAACTTTTTGTAATTGTCACAGAGAAAACTATATCTTATAGCTAGCAAGACTTCTCACTACTAATTACTAAGAGATAGTTCCTTATCTGCCAGCCAAGAAAGTGTGAAAATTGAGCTAAATATTCCATTTGTGTCTTTAGATTCCTAGCAAACAAGGGGAGTTAAAGCATATGTTCTAGGATTACAAGTTTCCCGGTCAATTCTAGGTCAGTTTTGATTGATGGTTCTCATGCACCTTTGTCTAGCTGCTATACTAAAAGAATTTTTTTTTCATAATATTTAGTTTTGTAGACAGTCTTCATGAGTTTTGTGGAATCTAATTTAGTTATCTACTCTTTACTCTCCTAAGCTCTTCTTGCTCAGGCTGCTTAGGAAAATTATTGAAATTATAAATTGCTTGTAGGTAGACATATCTAGATATGTTGTCTTTTATTTTTGTGGTAGGAAGAGTTTACCCTACAATGCCCACTTTTTCACTGTTACAATATTTTATTTTGTACTTAAGTCTCACCTTTTCCTGGGTAAAATAGTAATTGAAGATTACTTGCATTTTTGTACCCCTTCTATTTTCATTAAAACAAAAACTCCTAGAAAGATATATCTCAATCCTTTCAATCTAGCCACATGATGTCTTTGTGTCTTATATTTTGAGATTCAATACCCTATGTCAACATACAAAGCCATGAAAGATAGAATTGTTTTAAAGAGAGTTGACTATGTAGCGAAGAAAATAAAAAGAATTACCTAAATGAACCTTTGGTTAGCTTGTCCCAAACCATTGAATGGTCAGGATTTGTAGATAATTTGTCCCAGTGTAGAGGCTTCAACTTGGCCTGCAAATTTCCATCATCTTCTTGGGTCACATTAGTTTTTTTTCTGCAGATTTTACAGGACCTAAATCACAAATGCAACTAGGGGCAAGTATGTTTAATTAGCTCAATTTAACTATCCCTTTCAATTATTAACTGTCCAACATTATGAGCAGTGGTAAATAAAAATGACAATTGCTTGCAGTTCCAACTTTATAGAGTTGAAACGAATCAAGAAGCATGGTCTTAATTACCTCGAAGATTTTGGAAGATGAATTTATGTAGACTACCTAATTTTTCTATTTAAATAAAACATCCAAATCTTTTGTAAGGGTTGTAATATATAGTTCAAATTAGTGATTTTCAATATTAAAGGGATACAATTTAAGGGTAAATTAAATTGAAGATAATTAGTTTTCACAATATTTTTAATTAAAAAATTTATATTTTACAATATAATATTATTATAAAATTGTAATTGTATTTTATCAAACAAAAAATTATAGCTACTGAAAAAATAATTCAAATGTTAAAATAAATTTCTCACTAATAAAAACTGTAATATTATTTGAATCACTAGTTTTTTTTTTTTTTAAATATATTTTTTTTTATTATATATTTAAAAATCAAAATAATTGTGTCTCTCATCACAAAATTAATTTAATATATTATAGATTAATTTCATATAATATATTAAAAATAATCTAATCAAAATATATTCAATGATTAACAAATAATATATCAGATTATTAAAAATTAAAATATAATATTATAAAATTATTATCTAATATATTAAATGTTATATATGTTACATACATATATATTATAATATAATGCTAAAGTTAATATATTACATGATAATTTAATATATTAATATAATGTTTCAAAAATAATTTCATAATATAATATATTAAATGTTATATATTATATTGTTTATATATTTTAATTTGTTATTAGATTATTTTTCATATACTATATAATAATTTTTTAATTATATTTTAAAATGTAATAAGTAAATAAATTTTTAGAATGAAGAATATCTTTGTTTCACTTGAGTAAAAAAAGATAGATTAAAAAGTAATTAATTTAGAGTCCCCAAAAATAAATTTTGAATAGTTAGAAAAAAATCATATAGAAATTGTTAAAATATTTTGGATAAATTCATTCAAATGCAATAAAAATCCTTGAAAAATGCTTCAAAAACTATGATAAA
Organism: Sequoia sempervirens; assembly: GCA_007258455.2. NCBI lineage: Eukaryota > Viridiplantae > Streptophyta > Pinopsida > Cupressales > Cupressaceae > Sequoia > Sequoia sempervirens. The sequence goes on along the minus strand of VDFB02278302.1, from coordinate 97,840 downwards.
AAATTCCTGAAAATCCATGTGGCTTAAAAGTTTTTAGCGAAAAAAATGTCCTTGAAAAACTGCGATAAAAAAGTTAAGTTTATGGTTAGTATTCTTGAAAATCAACTCTTATTGCTCAAAAAAAATTAGCCAATAAAATTGGGAAAAAATATTTTTTGAAATTTGAAAAGTTAAAAATCGTTCATTTAATTTTAAGAAAATTAGAATATAATGTATTAAAATTAGAATATAATGTATAGAAAGAAAATAATGAATTTTGATTGGCTACAAGCAAAACATTTAATCACTAGTTAAGATCAAGAGGTCGCCTATAGTTCCATGGCAGGAACTAATAAAATTGATCCACATAAACATAAATTAGCAATTGGACCTATAGGTTCAATGGGCACATAGCAATTAGACCTATAGATTCAATGGGCACGCTGATAATTTTTTTGGTTATAGTAAAATTTTGTTAGTGATAGGTCATTTTTCCACAAGAAAATCCTTAATTACATGAAAAATGATACAAAATGTATATAATTTATTGAATGCATTATTTATGTGATAGAAATCAATAAAATAACTTTTATTGCAAAGTGGTAAAAAATAATTAGAAGTAAAAATTATGTATCATAGTTGAAATTCTATCTCGTCTAAAATTTTGTAGAACTAAATTATATCATGTCTAAAATTTTGAATTTGGTATCACTGTTGATCTCAACATGAATGTACCTTAGAGGGTGTGTTGGAATTGAAATACATTCCTTGATAGAATTTGAAAGTTTCCATAATGAAAGGACTAGTAGGTTCTAAGTTTGAATGAAAATTGATCATGTATTCTCGTTAATGTTCCCATAATTTTTTTAAATAATTAAATTTATGTAAAAATATCTAAAATGGTTTAGATAACTCTTCTACATGATAAGCTACATACAGTCCAAGCCCTTGGGAACAAAAAAAACATTTATATTCTTCAATAATTTGAGCTCCTTTAGTGAATGCTAGTTCATTCAATATATAGGAAAGAAATAGATTTCATTCATTATCACTTTTTGGTAGGGATGAAGTGTAAAACTATTATTGACTATTTGACCATTGAATAGTATAATGTTTAAGTAGTGTAAAGAGATGGAACACGTCATGCAAAGAACCTCCCTACATAGTTTACTATGTGTGAGTATTAAATGTTGAAATTGAAATCAAAGAATAATTCAACATAAATACCCAATTCAACATTCAACAACTAATTCAATAAAGCATGCACACAAACAAAGTAAATCAAATCAAATCAATCTATCAATTATACCTCCACAAATGTGTCTAATTCTTACTCCATTGTATGTGATAATGCTGCAACATGATGATATGTGGACTTCTCTTCTTTAGCATAACCTTGATAGAAAATGGGCATAATGATAGCACATATTTCTTAGTGGATTCTCAAGATGATTATGGATGGATAATGGCTTAGAATGATGGTGGATTTATTGCTTTCACCTAACATTGATCAATGGTGGAGGATGATTTGAAAGATCGATGGATGAAATTAATTAGGAGATCCTGATGAATGTGTGGGTGACATGTGTTAGGATGAAGGGTTTGATTGATGAGTTAACTAGTTGCATGGATGAATGAAGTGAAAGTAAGTGTGAGTGAACAAAAGTTATTTTTTAGTCAACTACTCTGAAAAATACAAATAGTATTTAATTTCATGTGCATGAGGGAGAGATGTATTTAGGAAATAAATAAAATATTATTTTGCTTATTTTTAGAAGAATTAAAGATAGAAAAAATACTTAAATGAATTAAATTCATTTATTTAATTATAGAAAAAATGTTAGCTAATTGAATAATTAAAGAATTTGAGAAATTAAATAATTAAAATTATTTAATTAATGTGAATGGAAGAAATTGAGAGTTTAATTAAATAATTAAAAAATCATTTAATCAATGTGGGATGGATGAAGTTAAGAAATTATTTAATTAACGTTGACGATGGAAAATGATGAATTAATTAAATAATTAAATTAATGTGGATGATGTGTTAGCTTAATTAAATAATTAAAACTATTTAATTGATATTAATGGGTAAATTGATGAGAAATGATGAAGAATTAGATGAAATGTGTTAGTCATTTTTAAGTGTCAACATTTTATCCCTCTTTAAGACAATGTGTTCATTGTGGTGTTTCAAAGACATATTTCAATGGTATGAAAAATTTTAGGTGATGACATACCCCAATATGCCCTAGTGGACCAAGGGATGGAGGTTGGTTGCCCCCTCAAGAGATCAACCAAAAAAATAATTTTTTGGTCGAGCTCATGATAGGTAAAACATAATAGGTTTAGCAGGTTAATGATGAAAAAAAAGTAGTTGGATATAAGAAAATTGGGGAATAAGGAGTATGGGATGAAGTAAATAGAGTGGAGCTTAGGCTAGGGGTGATTGAATGATGAAAATGGAAGAGATTACGTTGTGAGGGAGAATATTAGGGTTTTGGGATGGATATGAGTTGGTATGGAAGAAAAAATGATGTGAAATGTAGGATAATGAAGAATGGATGAATTTTGTTGATCAAATATTGAACAGTGAAAGTTATAAGTAGGTAATGAGATGGATATGGAATATGGAATGAAGAGGTAATTTTCATTTAGGTTATTCTTAAAAAATGTAAAGAGCAATACTTATTTTGATACAACAAATGCATATTATGCACCAAGGTATGAGGAACTAGGGTGACGTTATATTTGTTGCATGGACTTTGACTTTGAAAACAAAAGGATTCTTTATTCATGACATACATACTATAACCCTATTAGATCTATGTGAGAGAGTAATACTTAGAGCATGATAATCCTAGTGCATAAAAGGTATGAATGACTTGATCTGCAAAGGATTTTTTTTATGCAAGAAACTATCTCAACACATACAAAATAAATATTTGTTATGGAAATATTATAATAACATCCCACAAACACTACATATGACAACAATGACCATGTCAGGCATCCTATACTCCTCTAGACACACCAATATATTAAAATATCAAGGTGGCTTTGAGCAAGTATCGAAAGGAGACAAGAAGATAAATCAAAAATAAAAATACCAACTAATAAAGCAATTCAAAAACCATCATATATCTTGCCAAAGAGAGTATGTTGATATTGGATTGTGTTTATTGTAGGAAGGATACATCCATTAAGGCATGGATTGGGATTATGGATTGAATGATTAGGCAATAGGTATGTAGGCAGTAGTTTGATTCAATAATGGTCTTAACTTGCGATCGTCATGAAAGTTCTATGTTTTCACGAGATGCATAGTTTATTTTTACTTGAGTGTCAAGTATAGGTGGCAATGATTTATTATGGATGGGATGGAAAGTGTTGCAGAAGTTTGTGGATATCAAGGCATATGTTTGTTTTTTGATTAATTAATGATGGGAGGCGATGATGATAATGGTAATTTGGATAAGAAGAGAAACGATGAAATGATGGTGATAAAATGATAATGATGACATGATTAAGATGATGATAATGATGGTGATGAGCAATGAAGAGAGATGAATGTGTAGGGATACTAAAGACCACTTGATATCTTGTTGCTATCCAAGCTATATTTGAATGGTTTGATTGATTGATTGATGATAGTGATAACGTTGTTGACAATAAAAACAACATGATGATTGGGAATGATACATCTTGATGATGATAGTTTGGATAAAAGTGGATCAATATTTATAACAAGGCTAGGAATAAAAATTGTTAGATGGTTTGATATTATGCTAGAGTGTATGGAAAGATGAGATTGATGGGGATTATCTAAATTGTAGGTGATAGAGGATAGTTTGATGAAAAAAATTATTCATGGAATGGTGGGAAATGTTTAATAGTTTTTAATTTATTTTTCATGGAAGCTATCTAGATCACTGAGTGAGATAGAAGGAATTATAGTATTGAAAATTCCATACTAGTGTGATTTCACACTCACATTGTGCACTTGTGCAGATCTAAGAGATGATGATAAACTTTATATCTAGATTTTAAAGATTGAATCTCATGACTGATGAAGACATATTATTACCATTTTAGAATTTGAAAATCAATAAAATTCTCCCAGACAACAGCACTATGCACAGACATTTGTGCGGCATGCTAGTGTCCAGCAAATTTTTGAGATTCAAAAGCATGTTTCCCATGCGGCTTGTTTACAAATTGTGTTGTAATGCCTAAATGGGAAAGTAACAACCTCTCCTACCTGCTTGATGAAACAAAAACTCTCATTCTTCTCATTCGAAAGGATCTTTTTCACTCTACCAGGAAAAGAAACTCTCAAGCTCTTTGTCTAAGGGAAAACTCTACTTCAATATTTCCAACCATTGTAGTTTTTCTACAACAATCTTTCAAGCTATTACAATATCATTATTTACTATAGCTCAAGATTTCTCCATTGGCCTTTACATTGCTACATTAATTGAAAATGTTGAGGGAGGAAGGCCAAAATTGTGGTAATACTCTCCATTTATTTGTTATTCTATAGTAGTAGAATAATCTTTAAATATTTTATATTAGTTTATCATTTATCAAATCTCATGGTGTTCTTCCTTGTAGACGAGGATTGACACCATATCTATATTTTTATCTTTACAGCATGTTTTCTTTTAGATTCCTAATATTGTTAGAATTTAAAAACAATTATTTCATTTTTATGATCTTGTCCATGGAGGTGGGAACACCAAAATGGGGGTTTGACTAAGGTAAGCCCTAAAAACAACCCCCAACATTTTTTGTGGGTGTAGGTTTTGTAAACTGTAACAGCATAAACTAAAATTTTGGGAGTCTATGGATTTGTTTCCTAAGATGACAACATGACCTATTGTAGTCCACACTAGGTGTTGGCATCCAAGGCTCAGACCAAGAGTCTCTTTCTTTGGTGTTAGATTCCTCGCTATCAATATATTAATTTTCAGTAGTATTTATATTTTTATCTACTCTAAATCTATATGTATTTTAATTTTTATCTCTAGTTGATGATAAATATTGTTATTCTTCTAGCATAAGTCATTTTTCTTACTTCCTACTAATTTATTTTCAATATTTTATTAAGTACAAAAATAAAATCCAAAAATGCGGAGGGTAAACACAGAGGAACCTATGGTTGAAATTTGGTATATAACTAGTCTGGGGTGGAGTACGCTCTAGATTGTCCTCCTATTTTTGGGGATCTGAAAAATTAGGCTTGGGGCCCTTGGTTTGTAGCTTATGTCTTTTGAGATTTGCTATTGAAACTTTGTTGATGAGAAAATACAGATTTTGTGACTTGACAACTTGTAGGGTTTGAGTGCATGAATGAACAAATAGCCTTCAATCTTCCTCCAATTCACTTCATATTTGTAACACGTACACATGAGAAGAGGGGAAGGGTTGTGCCATATAAGGTCTTGCCTAATTCAAACCCCGTGTTGGTATTCCTACCTCCATAATGGAAAATTATGATATAAAAGATAGCTTATCCTTGGTTGGATAGAGGCTAATGAGAAACAAGTAATGAATTGACAACTTGCAACAACTCACCACTCAAATATGATCTCCTTGATGGATTGAAGTCATACTCATCACCTTCAAGGATCAATTGTTGCTTGACTTGAATTGATTTGAAAACCTACAAGTGTTAGTGCTCAAAAACAAAATGCATGCAAAACATATGATAAACTTACATAACACATGACATGATGCATGAATGATGAAATGTTGCAATAATCTTGATAATTCTACTCTTGAATACTCTTAAATGCTTTTAGGACATTTTTTTCTCAAAATTGCTTTCTTTCTTCTAGGTCTCATTAGGATTTCAAATGATAAAATGACTAGCTATTTCTATGCAATTATTTTAATTTCTTGAAAATCAAATGTCGACAATCGACTTTTTTTTGTTACGTAAATGTGTTGTATAGATATTGATAAAAATGAGTAAAATAATGCATGCCCTTGATCCAAAGGGTGCCTCAATGCAAGACAATGCAAATTGTGCCACCAAAAAACCTACTAAAACTTCCATAATAAAAACAACCATCCTTAGATTGATGTGCTTGCATTATGCCCCAAGTCTGTGAGACTTTCAACCTTCCCACAAGCACCCCCTTTTGTGGCTGATCTAAGCTACATTTGGTGCTTTACTGGGGGGGATTTCTTCCTTCTAACCTTTGTCTAACCAAGATCACTGTGAATAGGGGCCAAAGTGTTTTGGTCCACTTTCGCAAGAGGGATCTTTCCTCCTGTAACTACAAAATTTTGTTTTGTTGCTCCATTTTCATTGGCATCGAACATCCCTGAGTTTGCATTCTTGGGGAGAATCAAAGAATTAGAAGAGGCTGAAACCTTTTCTTCCTTCTCAAAGTGGAAATTCTCTAGTATGGTTTTGAAGATACATGAAGGTGTGAAGGAGCCTTTGACAAAGTGTGCATATTGCTCCCATCTGGCCCCAATGAAGCCTCTGAAGGGGAAATCTTCTTGGGCAGTGGGGAAACTAAATCCTTCCTTAGACCACTTGCGGCAGCCTCCACCTTGTAGTGATGTGGTCGGGCGTCAAGCCACCAAGATTGTTGCTCAGCCTTATTCTTGGCTCTGCAGTAACTATTGGCCATGTGGCCAATTTCAAAGCATCTTCTGCACCGAAAGGGAAAGCCTTCATAATCCAAACGTTGAGACCAATAACGATCCACAACCTTAAGATTGATGTCTCCTGGAAGATCATTTGAGATATCCATGTCCACAAGGATGCGTGCAAATGTGGTGTGAATGAAATTGGAGGTGTCCAAGTCAATAGCCAAGAAGTTACCCAAAGAGTCACCAATTGCTTTGAAGCAATCCTCAAACCAAAACTGAAACGACAGATTTGGGAGATAGACCCAAACAAGAATCACCATGAAAGGTTCTTTGAGAGGATTGAAATCTAGATACCATGGTTTGAGAAGGAGAAAAATTTTCCCCTAGGCTCATTGCTCCTTGAGGATGTCATCCTAATCCTGTTTGCAACCAAATACCACCACAAAAAAACCCTGCGTGCAAGGATAAACTTTCACCTTCCCCCTAAGGTGAGGTTGCCATGCCTTGGTAATCCATTGGTGCAGATCTGCAAGCTTTGGTCGTAGACAAAAGAATTGGCCAATCAATCCATTAGAGGAAAAGAACTATTCGCCTTCGAGGACATCCTTTTTTAGATCCTTAGAGAAAACAAGTGTTGGAGATTTTGATGCCTTTTTGATGGGGAATTTTGAGAAAATATTGGAGGCCACTGGTAAGTCAGAGGCTGAATCCCTCTTAGCAGGCCTTGCATCCCAAGCTGTAAATCTAACCTTAGTTCCCCAATCTCCCTGGGCGACTATGGTAATGAGGGAGGGTTTCAGCATATCATCAGTCTCCAACTCCATTATTCATGATTTGTGCAAGCAAACAGATGAATCATTGTTGTTAATCTTTGGAGAACCTTTAAATAGAGCCTCTTTAAAATTTCCCAACTCAATTGTTTTATGTCGAATGCCATGCTCCATAGATCGATGCCCAGGCGTGTCGGAGTGAAATCGGGAAACATTTTTAGGGCCGCCCCTTTCAAACACAAGCAAAGGATTTCCCGGGTGAGGCCATATGCTTGTGCTTGATGAAATCTGGGCACCATTGCAGAGGAAGGCCTTCGATTCTTCCTTCACTTGTAGACATAGGTCAGGATATTTTGGAGGGCACACATTAGGGTTTGCAGAAGTTGCAGATGACATGGGAGAGAAGAAAAACAACACTTCAAAAAATAATTATTTTAAATGATTTACCGACAATCGACAATTGAAATTGGAAATTCAAATAATAAATTACCAACATCGACATATTCAAATTTGGAGCCAAATCAGGTGGTCTAGGGCATAGTACGCCCTAGACCAAATCCACCTTTTTCAAGGTCTAAAAGTGTTTGGGAAAAATATTAAATGCATAGTTTGATTTCCCATATTTAATTTTCCAAAAATATTTATAAAATGGGTAATGAATGCATAATTAGGTCTAAGCACATAGGGGGGAGCTAAACCTATTGTGAAATTGTCAAGGGTGATAATTTTCAATGTTGCATGCTCAATGATGACAAATGTAATAAAACAACTAAATGAAATCTATTTATTAATGTGAAGATTAAATCTAGATTTCTTGTCTCCATCTAAAGAAAATTAAATTGAATAGAGAAAAAAATGTAAGCTCAAAATCCTATTGATTGCACATCATCGATGATTATTTAAAGAAGATTATTTTTTTAAATGTAATAAATGTAATGTCGATATATTTTCCATGTCTCAAAAATATGAATGTATTGCAACATGATAAGGTTTTATGTCACAATCATATATTTATACAAATTATATGGTCAAGATTTGTTTGGTGGTTGTCTTGTTAATCACCATTGATTTATGTATTTCATCTAATGCTCCTCACTAAGGGAACACTTATTAGTGCAATTATCCTAAACTAAATAATTAAGATCTCATGGAATTGATCACCAAAATATCAAAATATTTAAATGAAAAAATATGATAGATGAAATTATTTAGCTCTATGTTTGAGGGTGAACAATAATCTTGATGTGGCACTGCATACTTGATGTCTCAAGATAGAAAAAGAAGAATATTTTTGTCTATAATTTTCCTCAAGATCCAAATATTCAATCAACTCTATGAGGGGTTGAGTTTGCGAGTTTAATTTACTTATGCAGGCATGGATCAAACCTCACTCTATATAAATAAATTGGTATAGTGAATAATATTGATTTTTATTTCATTGAATTCATTATTTTATTCTCTATTATATAGATTGATAGCGTATTAATACCTTTGGGGGTTGTTAGATTATAAGGAAAAAAATATCCTAGGTTAAACCCTAAAAAAAGATTGATTTTATATTCATGTCAATAATTGAAGACAAGCTTCAACCATGCAAATATTCTATGATGAATATGTTGTTTTAGGTTTGTTTTAATGCACCAATGTAAGTGTTCCTAGCATGCATTTTACAAATTAACAATCAAATAAGATAATATGAAATTACATATGAGGAGATGAATGTAATTTAATTTATTAAAACATAAAGTCTAGTAATAAATCACACAAACATGTGTTTAGTTATCTCTAGTGAGAAAAGAATGAGATATGAGTCAACCAAATTTTGAATTTTACTTTTAAAAATTTAGGGATTAGATTCACATGCACACAGTCAATATTTCACCCATAGAAATGAACTAATACACGAAAATGGTGCAACTAAGATAGATGGTTAATGTTAGGGATGGTGGTGTAACAACTAAATATGGGTTGAATGAGCTAGCAGTGAATAAATGTGTAGAGAACACAATAGAAGATAAATAGGAAGGTTATTGTAAATTAAACAAGAAAACAAAGATTATATTATATTTTAATAATTGGCCACCAATTTGTAAAACTTGATCACACTATGCCACCCCACGCTGTAGAGAATTAAGCACAAAGATTTTATGCACTTACAATTGAATTAGATTAAGCTCTACCAAAAAATATAATATTCTAGCTAATGAATCAAATTATTCTATCTTCTCTTTGAATGATAGAACCCCTTCATTGCCCAAGGCATCTCATTATATAGAACCAACAATCTACACTAGCATGTAGGATTAATATAGGTTGCTATCATAAATGTGTACACAAGAGGAAGTCTAATCAACATGGTTATCATATATAAATTATAAACATAAACCTATAATTCTTCTAACCTTATATAATTGACAAGTCAATAGAAAGTCCAATCATAGTCATCTATCAAAATGATCAACTATTTGACAATTGATGTTGGTTAATCTCTCTAAGGCACACACTTGATGAAGGTTGCACATGGTTTTACATGGGGTAGATATATGTAGAGGCAAGGAAGTTGAACCAATAAGCATAAGTGTGTTGGTGATCCCAAGTGTACATCCAATCTATCCCTAAACTCTCAACTTTAGGTAATATTTTGGGAAAGATCAATAATTGTGAGAATGTTATCAATGAGATACTGGAACTCAAGCCAACACCATAGCAAGGTAATCTCTCCTTTACTATTGGTTAAGCTAGACCAAGATTATATCAACACATTTGAAAACATCATTACCCAACAATGTGAATGCTTCCAATTCTTTTGTAAGTAACACATTACAACGCTATGATATTCCCAACAAACAAGAACCTTGAACACTGGAAATTCAAACCTAAATTACATAACAAATAAAATATTTTATAGATTCTTTCAAAGATAAATAATTCAAAAGACTCCCCTAGATATATGTGTAAGTTTACTATTTATCCTATTCTAAATGGATTTTGTGGAATCTTCATTCTCATGTTACCTTATATTCTTATTTTTAACCTAAACTTAATAGAAATTGTTCCTTTTGTAAATGACCACTTCTAAAGCATAATATCAATGCCTCCATCTTGTGGATAACAAAGTTAAATGTACTTGAATAACAACACACAAGGAAAATATTTGTGATTGAAGACTCTAGGGTTGACCAACCATTTACCAATTATTAAACCAAACTGATAGTGAGTTACAATTAGAATACTCACTTTAATACAAAAAGATTGTAGGTAAATAAAAATTGATCTAGATCATAACAAAATCATAAAGCATATAAGAAATCCTTTAGAGTTTTTTTATAACTTTTCTTAAGGGTATGCTTTTGAGAAATGTATCCCCAAGGCAAAGTGGCTAACTAGACTAAAAACTACTATATGCTATACGATAGTAATGACAACTTCTATCTCACTAAAATATGTCATCAAGATTCTCCCAATTCCATATAAGTAATATTGCATGTAAAAATAAAACTATTTAACATTCATTTTCCATTCTAACATTGAAAGAATTAAAATCAACAAAAAGAAGGATCCCATAAAACAATACATTTATCTCATTTACAACAAAGAGAAAACTACCAACAATCCTTGAATTACATCATATATCTTAAAATTAGTATCATGGGATAAAATATAATCACTGTATAAATTTCTCTATCCAAAAAAGTCATTTAAAACACCATTTCCATGCCAAAAAGCAACTAAAACCCAATAAAAAATGATTTTTTAGCTGTCATAAATTTATCATTTTACTTGCATACTACCACTCAAAGAAAAAAATACTTTCTATCACATTAAATTTATAATAAATAACCACCTCGTAGCATCATATAAAATTAGGTTATATTCAAATCAGAGGGCCACAAAATAATTAGCCATTCCTAGGTTGATAAATATTCACCTATTTTAAACCACCTATTGATAAATATTCACCTATCTTAAACCACCTATGAGAAATTAAATATCGATAGAATTACAAGAAAATTCAAGGGAGCAATAGTCACAAGCTAAACAAATAAGAATATCCCTGGACATGATATACAAACAATCTAGTTTGAATATACAACATAGCATGAAATATTAATTAGTCCAATATCATTTTTGAACTAGTTGCATTCTTTGAATTAAATCTACAACCAAGAGACTTTTTTGACAAGTATGCTTTACTACTACTTTTTTGAAACCTTCGTATTTTCCTTGTCACCTAGCCTAACTCTCTTTGAATTTTCATCTTGGATCAAAGGTGTTAATTGATCTTGTTTGAGATCAATTGCTCTGGTATTTTAGTCAGCCCTTAAAATATGCATCGTTTTACTAGCCAAGCCTCACAATAATAATAAAAATTCCAACCATATTTTATGCATTCCCTTGGCCAAGACCTTAGTCCATAAATACCTATCCAATCTAAATATCCTAATAATCAACATATGTTTTGCAACCTTGTTTGGACGGGTGTACAAGTGTTATAGTTTAGACTAAACTTTGACCTAGGTTTTGGAAAAAGTACCAAGGATTATAACTAAGTCAAATAGAATGACAAATTCTAATGAGACTAGTTTGGATTTGACTATATAGCTTTGTTTCATGATGAGAGGATGATAAATCCTGATGATGAAACTAGGCCTAATAATCAAAGGTGTGATAAATTTGATGTTGTTGGTACTTTGTGATGTTAGATCTTGGTTTAGGTTGGAAAATTCCTCTTGTAGGGGTCAATTTTAACAAGTTTGAATTCTAAGGTATCTAAGGAATGATCTTGGACATTGGGAAAGTTTCGAAATTGTGGTTCAAACTATGAAACCGGTGGTAAATGTTCTTCCTAAACGAGGTACTCAAATCTTCAAAAAAGTTGTGGATTTTGACAATAGTAAAAGGTGTATAATTCGAGATTGTTCTTGCAAGCTCTTTTGTAGAAATTGAAGGTCAACCTCTCTCTAAATTTGTAAAGTGTTGATAGACGTTTTTGGTGTTCTTTTGGACTAAGAGGTATGGACTTTGGTTTCTGAATTTTAATCTTTTGTGAAATCATTTGGTAACACACATGTTCAGACTCTGTTTTACTTAAGGATTGGTTGAACACTTGTGAGGATTCCCAAAATGAGACTGGTTGTCGAACAAGAAATGAACCTAGGTCACTATTTTGTGTTCTGAAAAAGGTGCCAAAACAGAGACAAAAGGTGTCAAAACAGGTTCAGACTTGGTTTTTTGAAAGTTTCTTTAAAATGGTCATATCTTGGTCATACGAAGGTCTTTTTCAGAGCTTTTTCTTTTTAAATGGGGTAGAATTTCATAAGCTATGTAATGGTGTAGGTTTTTCTCAATATTTTTTGAGTTAAAATTCTGAATCATGGTTTTCACTTTCGATATGTGACGTTTTGTTTGTTTTGAAAACACTTTGATAAAGACACATGAAGCAATGTACACTCCTAAGGTTGTGAAAGATTGTATTCTTTTGGATTCCATGTGGGTTTTACCCCAACCACACTTTTTCTTAGCGGATGAGTAGATGCTTGACCCCACTGGCTCCCCTCCATGACACTCACTTCTTGGGGCAGCCAAGCACCAATACCCATGAATCTCCCATGAAATATTTTTCATCTCTACTAAGAATTGCAAGAATGTGGATGCCTTTGCAATGACCATTGTTACACCAAAGAATAGATAAAGGATTTGGCCAAACTACAACAAGGGTTTTAGTAAGGACTTTTCATTCGTGGGGGTTGATCCATGCAGCGAGAGACCATTGCTACCCTTCTCATCATAACCAACCTCGTGATATTGGCCTTTGTTCTAGTATCCACACTTATATATCGACTAGAAATGTGCTTGGATTTAGCATGTTACCGGTTGGGTCATTCCCTTGGATGAGTACTTTTGCTGACAAGGCAGGCCCTCTAAGATAAATAAAAGCAAGCAAGTATACCCATAGTTCGATCAATCTTTATTCCACATGAATAAAGAGAGAACACATGTGATATACTCAACTCATACTCTCACACAAAAGTGAATGGGTCTAACTTTTTGGTCACCTAGTTAAAGGGAGAGCATATGCCTACCATCCATTAAGCACAAAAGACATGGTGTTCATCAACCCTTTAATTAAGCTATGTTCCTAACTTAACCAAAAGGAAACATGGTGTTTGTTAACCTTTTAATTAAGTTATGTTCCTATCTTAACCAAAAGGAAACCAAGTAAATCACTTCCAACCCCTACAATATGTCAGTAGTTTGATAAGAATGTCTTTGACAAGCATTTTTGGGAAACCAGAATGATGCAAAAGGCTCCAGAGGCTCCAAAAGGCTCATGTTCATACCTATGAACATAAATTTTCAAGAATGTTAGTAATAAATGGGGCAAGGCCCCACAGTGGGTGTCATTTTGTGTGTGTGTGTGTGAAATGTGTAAAGTTGGTATCAACACAAACCTTAATGAAACGATTTATATTTAAAGATTTAAAGCAAAGTAAACTATTCTAAGTTGCAATCAAGATAAATCTTCCAAGAACGTCTCATTGTGTTCTATTCTTAAATGATTCTTTTTAACCTTTTTGGCCCTCAGATTTCTATGTGCATAAAAAGGCTATTAGAATGACACTTAAGAAACAAAACTAGTATTTAACATGCAAGCCAATCTAATTCCTACATGAAACTATATGCAAACAATGATGATGGATGCTATGATGAGTGGAAGATGATGGTGAGGATAAATAAAAAATTTGAGGTGGATACTATGGTATTAAACTAGTATGACCTATGCATGATTCTACATATGCTCAAATGCAAACATAAAATGAACTAATCTAAAATGCAACTATGATGCAAGATGGATGATAAAATACAACTATGATGCAATATATTAATCTAAGATCTAAACATGATGTAAAACATGATATAAAAACTATATATAAGACTCCAAGAATGCTACAAGCTCCAATGATAAACCTGCATAATAACTCTACTTCAAATGTGGATGCAAAATACAAGGCCCAATGGTTGTATTTATAGCCTTTTCCAAGCATATAGTGAGGTGGAAATAATCAACAGTCTAGATTCAAATAAGAAAAATGGATGGTGAAGATGAAGAGAATCAGGATGTTGTCCCCTTGACCAAAGACAACATGCCATGTGTGTGGAAGAATCTCTTGACCAATGGGCAATATGTTATTTGGATGGAAGATTCAAGTGTGGGAAGAGAAGACCATGTACTTTTTGAAATTGGTGGAAGTGTGGGAAGAATAAGTCATGTGCTCCAAAGTTTGTGTGTGGGAGGAAATGAGCCATGTGCTTTTTGAAATGAATTGAAGATAATTCTAATTAAAAATTAGAGTTATTTATTTTCATGTGACCTTGATGAGGGGGCACACAAAAAGTTGTAGAAATGTGCTCTAATTTCTAATTGGATTTAGTGAAGTTTAATTAAATAAAACAAGCTTAGGGAACCTTGTTCATTTAATTAATTTAGAAGTAAGTGTTTTAGATTTTGGAGAATTAGAGAAGGGTGAACAATATAAATAAATTGAGCATTTATTTATATGTAGTTGAAATATTAATCAAATAGCTAGTATTTATGAAACTATATGCAAACAATGATGATGAATGCTATGATAAGTGAAGGATGATGGTGAGAATAAATGAACAAGTGGAGGTGGATAGTATGGTATTAAACTAGTATGACCTATGCATGATTCTACATATGCTCAAATGCAAACAAAAAATGAACTAATCTAAAATGCAACTATGATGCAAGATGGATGATAAAATGCAACTATGATGCAATATATTAATCTAAGATCTAAACATGATACAAAATATGATATAAAAACTATCTATAAGACTTCATGAATGCTCCAAGCTCCAATGATAAACCTGCATGATAACTCTACTTCAAATGTGGATGGAAAATACGAGGCCCAAGGGTTGTATTTATAGCCTTTTCCAAGCATATAGTGAGGTGGCAATAATCAATGGTCCAGATTCGAATAAGAAAAATGGATGGTGAAGATGAAGAGAATCAGGATGTTGTCCCCTTGACCAAAGACAACATGCCATGTGTGTGGAAGAATCTCTTGACCAATGGGCAACATGCCATTTGGATGGAAGATTCAAGTGTGGGAAGAGAAGACCATTTGCTTTTTGAAATTGGTGGAAGTGTGGGAAGAATAAGTCATGTGCTCCAAAGTTGGTGGAAGTGTGGGAGAAAATTAGCCATGTGATTTTTGAAATGAATTGAAGATAATTCTAATTAAAAATTAGAGTTATTTATTTTCATTCAACCTTGATGAGGTGGCACACAAAAATTTGTAGAAATGCGCTCTAATTCCTAATTGGATTTAGTGAAGTTTATTTAAATAAAAAAAATTAGGGAACCTTGTCTATTTAATTAATTTAGAAGAAAGTGTTTTAGATTTTGGAGAATCAGTGAAGGGTGAACAATATAAATAAATTGAGCATTTATTTATACGTAGTTGAAATATTAATCAAATAGCTAGTATTTAATTAATTAAAGGTGATGTCCATTTTTAGGTGTACACATGTAGTACATTGTTTCTTCTATCATTTGAATCTATTTTGAAGGGTTTTCATTAGGTTTGGTGTATTTTATTGCTCATTTACTACAACCAGCCTGAGTTTGTAAATTTAAGGGTTTTGAGTCAATAAAATGGAGAATTGACCCATTCCTCATATTGTGATCATTGTGGCTTGAGGAATGGGTCTGGAACATCAATAAAAAGGTGTGAGAATGGTGAGTAAGAGTAGGTTAGGTCAAGAAATGTGTTGGGCATGAAACCCTAGGTCTAAAATTTTTGTTTTCCAAGTGGAATTTGGAGGTTTTGATGTGTCAAATTGAGTTTTGTGTTGGGGAAGCATTATTTTATGTTGAATTAAGTTCGAGTAGACTATTTTAGACATTTTTGAAGTGGTGTTATGTTTTTGGAAGGTTGGGAAGTGAAACGTTCAATAAGCCCTAGGTTTTGTGAATAAAAACGAGGGTTTTGTGGTTTGCCCACTGGGTGTTTGTATATCTAACAAAAAGTGATGGATTCCTTAGTTTGAGAACATGGTAATTGCTTCCCAAAAGAGTTTGCATGGTTTGGAAAAGATTAGTGAGTAGTTCCTTTACAAAAGAGGGCTAATTGGGGCCCTAAAGGCGTAAAATCCTTGATTTGAGTAAATTGTTTCAAAGGATTCATTAGTGATTTATTGATATGTTGTTGAGCACTATAATGGGTCCCTGAAATAGGTCAGGTCTTGAACTGAAAGGAAGTGATTGTAAAAATATACCCGATTGAGTGGTTTCCCAATGCTACAAGGGAAAGAGTGGATATTGGTGAAATGATAAGATTTTGATGAAATTGTGATATGATAGTTATGATTGTAGGTTGGAATTGTGTTTTTTTGATTGTAGGACCTCCCCTGATTGCATCAAAGTGGTATCAGAGCAAAGGTACCCGGTCTTTGTGGAGAAAAGTTGAAGTTTGTGAAAGAAAACTTGGAAGGTGAAGAGGCAAGATTGTGAAGATGCATCCAAAAGGAAAGAATACAACAAAGGAAATGAATGAATTGAAGATTCAGTATATAAGAGAGATCAAAGAACTGAAAGAGAGATTGACAGCCTAAGAAACCAATAAGAGAAGAGAAGCAGTTGAAAGCAGTGAATCAGAGGAAGAAGATGATGAAGAGTTTGCAGATGTTGAAGAAGAACTTGATCCAGAAGATCAGAGAATGGCCAAGTTGTTGAAGGTAGTAAAAAGTGACAAGTACAAGGTGAAAATTGGTGTACAAAAGTTTGGAAGAAATTTGAATGAAGAGGAATTGTTAGATTGGATATCTTCTTTGGACAACTATTTTGAATGTGAAGAGATTCCAGAGGAACAGAGAGTCAAGATTGAAAAAACAAAGTTAAAAGTTCACGCACTTGTATGGTGGGATTATTTGTAGTCAGAAAGAAGGAAACAAGGTAAGTCCAAGATTGTGGCATGGGACAAGATGGTAGCTAAGTTAAAAGGTAAGTTTCTCCCTTCAAATTATTCAATTCAAATGTTTAAGAGATTGCAAAGTTTAAGGCAAAAGGAAATGGATGTAAAGGCATACACTGAATAATTTTATAGATTGAGTATGAGATCTAACCATAATGAAAATGAAGATGAGAAGATAGCTAGGTACTTGGGTGGTTTGAGAATGAACATACAGGATGAGTTGGCTTTGACAAATCCTAAGAGCGTGGAGGAATGTTATCAAATGGCATTGAAGGCTAAAGATAAAGTAAAAAGAAGACAAGAGAAAATAGTAAGAGGAAGAGGAAACATGATGAGAAGAAGAGGATCTTTCTCTACTCCAAGACAAGCAACTAAAAATCAAGAAGAACTAAGCGAAAGAGATGAACAAGTTGCAAATTTTAGAGGAGGATATAGAGGCACAAGGGGAAGATTTGGAGGTGGAAGAAATTCTAACACTTTTTCAGGTAGATGTTATCATTGTCAAGAGTATGGTCATCCTGCTTGGAAGTGCCCTGAGAAGATTGGTTCAACTTCAAGTGGCGGAGAAAAGAAGAATGATAGGAGAGAACAAATTGTTCATGAAGATGGAGCTGAAAGTTCAAACTCCAATACACTTCATGTTGTTCCTGAAGTTGGTGAGATGTTGATGATGAAGAAACAAGTTTTAAAGACCACAAAGGAGAGAGTTGCTTCAAAGAAGAGCATTGTTTAGGACAAACTGCATATGTAGAAATAAGGTATGCAAAGTGATTGTTGATTCAGGGTGTACTAATAACATTGTTTCTAGTGAGATGGTAGAAAAATTGCATTTGCAAAGAGTGCCTAGGGAAAGGCCATATAAGGTTTCATGGGTTAGTGATGTTAGTTCCCCAAATTTGCACCCTGTTTGCTAAGCCTTGAGTGAACTCAGTAGATTTGGGCTAACATGGGACTGCTTTTAGGTTGTGAGTAACCTATTCGAAAGCATACCTTTGGATTATGGGCCGACTTCCCCTTTTGATGGTGTCACCTAAACTATTCCTTGTTGGGAAAAGTGGAAAAAGAAGCATGAAAAGAAAACTAACCCCTATGGTGATGCACCTAATGATATTTCTCAAACCCATACAACTACTTTCACACACAAGAATAGTCAATAACTTAACAGTGGTTTACACAACTCAAAAACTCCATATGCCTTTGCATCAGTGTTTCATAACCAAGCTAAAATGTCATGGACAACATCTAGAAGGAAGAAAAATGCATCCTCACAACTTAGAATTTATCCTAAACTAACTCAACACATGTTATGACCTGCAAATTCATACTAACTACATAAATCAAAATAAAAATAGGACAAAATCAAAGGGAAAATAGTTCTTCCATAAGATTTCATCAACCATTTATAAAGCTTTCACAATAAACAACATAATGAGAAGGTAAAATATATTAACTTATTCATCAAAGGTGTTACACTGCTGCATAAATTTGCAAATTTGAGTTACAATGTTGTCTTCTATCTGGAAAATGCTCCAAAAGCCACAATGTCTGCCAAAAGAAAGAAAAGAACCCCCTAAAATGTTCAAAATGAACATACTTAAGTTAATCCTCCACCAATAGCCCACACAAGTCCTTCTAGAAACCCTAAGTCGGATGAAACACAAAGGCCAAATAGAAGCTTCTAAAAACACTCCAAAAGGTCCTCCAAATGCAGAAAAGTCAATCCATGACTTGACCCACCATAAAAGCATGACAAAAAACCTCTAAAATGGTCCCATACATCCTCCCACACTTTCTCCATATTGACAAGTCATCACCAAATTTGGCACATGCTTCTAACTAGCAATATGTGTGTTTTTGAAAACACATGGCTTTAAAAAACATTAAAGATAATGATCTTGTTTAAGTGATTCATAAAACATCACTAAACAAGTCATTTTACAATTTAAAGCATAAATGAGGGCCCCACCATCTCCTTGTATTATATTTGCATTAAAAGGCGTGATAAAAGTGATTTTCAAATCACTTGCATGATATCTCAAATATTGGAATCAAATATAACATGTAATGTCATATTTAAAAGCTTTCAAAAGCTTCCAAGGCATTGACCATCTCAACTCACCATATTATGCATTTTACTCACACATGTCATACACATTGTTTTGCAAAGGCATATAGTCTTCAACAACACTTTGGCCAATATGGCCAACCTCCAAGTCCCTTGGAAAGCATATTCCAAGTCACATGATATTGGAAAAACAAGGCATCACCCATAAGTCACATGGCATACTCCATATTGCATTGCACACTCCACTATTGTATGTTTGAAAAACACTTAGTAAAGAGTAGAAATAAAGGGGAAGAACCCTAAGGCATAAAATGCCTAAGTGAGAGCACATATGTTTCAGCCCCATCACATTTACCATGTGTTTGATTTTTTAAACAAGGGATAAAAAATCCCATCGAGATGCCAAAAGAGGTCAAATCCTAATCACAAAATACTGAAATGATGAAAAAAATATCATCATTTGGTCTTCGAAGAATCTAGAAAATGTTGCTCCGTCTCCATGGGGTTTGGAAGAACACAGAAAAATGGTGTTCACACTGGTTTTCTGTCAATTTTTTGACATTTTCTTGTGATTTCCATTGAGAACAATAGGTAACTTTATTTTTTCTCAATAAAACTGGCTTTTCTCCATTTTTTAAAAGCTATTTCATGAGTTAAAGCCGCAGCCCTAAGTGCATTTCTGATGCAATTGTTTAACTCCACATTCTTCTGTGTTATTCATTTGTTTTATCCGCCATGATAGAAGTTCTTTAAGGCTCAAATGGAGGCTTTATATGGTGAAAAAAACCTATCTTTTGATGAGAATTAGCAACTTCTAGCTCAGGTAAGCTTCACATTAGAAATACATTTCCATTTTCTGCAAATACAGCTCAAACTCGAGCTTCCATATTGAAGAATGCAACAAAATGTTTGTTTTCCTCTGTATTGAATCAACGAACAAACCCCATATTGCTTTTTCTTGTATCCTTCTTCATAACGCTCTCCATGAGATATCTCTTTCAACTCCTCTATACTTGAAATTTTTGAAAACGACCATGGCTCGGCCTCTAGTTTCTTTCCATTTTTACTTTAGAAATAGCAATGTTGGCTCCATTTATTGAAACCCCAAGTGGTTTTTTCACATTTTGTAGGAAAAGGCCTGTTTTTACCACAACTTGTCATGACACATGAATGTCTTTTCATTTTTTGAATTCTTGTAGAAATTTTTCCATACGACCATTTTCTTTCACAGATTTTGTAATGAACCTAGATGGGTATGTTTTCAACTTGAAAACAACTTTCAGATTTTGTGCAACAAATGAGGAAATGTCAGTGTAAATTTATGGGTAAAATGAAAGCCCCAATTTGCAACAAAATGTGTCTTTTAATGGGCATTTAACTAGATTTTCTATAATGTATTTCCCTTCTATAGAATGTTTTTGAGAACAAAACCCCAAAATGGGTTTGGCCACTGTGAATAACCTACATTTCACAAAACACACATTCTATTGAAAATATTATATTCCACAGGGGTATACTGATTCAGTGGCATATATAGGCACCATGAAAAGCACAATAACAATCCATTTTGTTCCTTGCCTCCCACTACTGGATTCTTTTCTCCTTTTCTGATCATGAGAGACTATTTGTTTTTGTCATCTATTCTTGTTGCATTTGTATGGTTGAAACATATGTGAAGCAATAACATTGGATCTTGTCATGTTTGGGAAACCTTTCACCAAAATATGCCATGAATGCACCTTACCCAAAGTATACTTTAGTACCTCCACACATACAAACACAAAGATTGTCATTTATTCTTATTGCACCAGTGGTACCTAAGATGATGGTACTGCCCCCCTATTTTGGACATTGCTCTCTCCTTGCAATTGGACACATTCGTCCTCCTTAATCACCATTGATTGCTTCTACTTGGTTACTCCTCATGACCTTAAGAAAGGCATATTTGTTATCTTTCATTGATGATAGCCTGGAGGGCTCTCTTTTGCAATAAAACTTGGTGATTGTTTCCATGCATTGCCCACATGTGGATGATGATTTTCTTGTACTTTATGCATACCACATCCCTTGCTTATTCCATCTACAAGTTGTCATCTTGTATTTCAATGATTGACAGAGGTTGAAGGATGAAGCTTCTTTTCCTTACTTGAAATGCACAATATAGTGGAACTCATTTTCATGATCATGCACTTTCTCACTTTTCCTTTAGACAAGACTGCCATACACTTGCATTTCATATTGATGTGTTGTAGCATGAGGTCAACATGCATTGTTGTTGTTCTTATTCATGAGATCATTGCATTGTTGTCTCATTTACTCCCTTAGGACTGTCTCTGTAGCTTGTATGAGATCACATATAGAGCATTCTATTGGTACAATGTCATTGTCCTTTAATGATGCTTCAATAGCACTGTCTTTAATTTATATTTTCTCATCAATCAATTTATTGTTGAAAGCATGATTAATAATGCATATGTTAACAATGACACCTCATGTGATTATGGATCAAACTGTTGCTCCAACCTTTAGACAAGGTTATGATGCATAGACCATACATCCAATACAAACCAACAATACTGACTTGTTGTCATCATCTCCTTAAAATGCACAATTTCCTTCTATCACTATGAAGGTCATAGAGTCTTTCAAAACAGAGCATATGTTTCCTCTTCTTGTATCATAATGGTGACTTTCATCAGGCAAGTGTACAACTAGAAACCACCATTAATGTTCATTGAAAGTCTCTAGGCCTATCACCCATGTTCCACTGCTATAGGAGCATTGTGAAGACTTAATATTCTTTGTTTTCCATGATGTTGTTGATCTACAACTGCTGCCTCAATGTCATACTTTCTTTTTTGTTGCATCCCATTGTTTATGCACTGAATTGAGCAAACCAGTCATTAATTGGTGACTTACCTTCAAGCACATCTATGTTTGTCAATGCACATGACTGCCCCATTAGAAGTAATGGCTGCTACTGTTCGTTGATTGAATCTAGGACTATTCCTTACTTATAATCTGAACTTGTTGTGAATGGACTGTATTTCATGTCCTTTGATCATCATTCTTATTCCTTTCTTTGTAATATGCTTAGAGAATAGCAGACCCTTGTGTTATAGCATATCAATTATATCTTGATCACATCATATGAGGGTTCTATTGTTGTCATGACTTCTTGTAATGACATATTCATGATATGCATATATCTATGTCAACTAGAGTTGATGTTTCTTGAATGTCTTTTCCTTTTGTGCCTTTCCTTAAAACATCATGCATTGAATGTGATATGGAAGTCTTGTTTGTCTAATGTTTGATTGAGAAGGCCTTGAATTCAACCTTGTGCAACTTCAAATTTTGTTTTTTGTTGATGTCTTGTTGACATGCTTGGAATGATTTCAAGACTATCATGTTATTAATCTAAAGGACAACATATAACTTTCATTCATCTAACTCATGAGGGAAAAAAATTAGATGGCCATATTTCTTTTCCATGAGGATAGTTATGCTTTGTTTTGAATACCTTCCCATGCTTGTCAACCTTGTAGGCTCCTACAAAGGTGTTGTCCTTATACTTGTATCATGACCTTGATTAAACCATTGCTCTTTCTTCTATTATGTGTGACAAATACACATAGTCTCCTCATTCTAACTTTATTGGACAACCCCCTGTCACATATGTGGGTGACCTAACAGCTCACCTTCCTATGTGATGTGTGACTTCCCAATAGGGTTACAGTGAGAGGGGCTTGACAACAACTTGAAATGCTTCCTCATTGTTTGAAAGATGCATAATTGAACTTGATGCATCTATGAAGTCACTTCCTTGTAAACAGATCATGGATCTTCTTAAGAAGATTGAAGGAAATATCAACACAATATGTTGCATCTTTTGAATCTGATAATGAAAGTTGATCAACTGGTGTAATTCCATATTGATTTAATGCATTAATAATAGATAAATCTTTGATCAAGTTGCTCAATTTCCTTTTTTCTTTCAAAGCATGCTAAGATCTACCCTTGTGGGAGCCACATTTTACCCACATGTTATCATTTAATCTGATAATGAAACAGTAACCAAACTTCTCCTAAATCTACACATGAAGCAAACGGTTAGAAAATAAATGCATATGTTGGATGTGTTTGATGACTTAATTGTTTTCCGAGACATCCAAGGTTTGCATGCTTGTTTAATGCACTTATGGATCAGTTTATACATGCATAGGTAGGTGTGTATGTAAGGATTGAATCTTTCATTGCTTAGAGCTTCGCTCTAACATCATTGTCTTTTTAGATGCGGGATCTAGGAGCACTACGAAGCTAGGAAGGACACAAGCGGTTCGGGGCAGCAACAACATGGAAGCGGGCAACTTGTAACCAGTCATTCTCAGGAAATGACTGGTTCCATTCTTTCATGCACATTTGTTTATTGTTTACTTATTCATGTATAGATTGTTTTCATATTTCCATGGAATAAGTAAAGTTAGTTCCTTGGCTTGTGAGGGACATGTACACTTCAGGATTATCAATAAAAGATTACATTTGTATATCTATGATTCTCTTTTCTCATGTGTTATAACTGCAACATTGAATTGAAAAAATGTAATCTACTTTATTTGACAATAACTCCATGCATATTGAAACTAGCAGTTTTATGGTTTATCTTTAAATGTTTAAACAACATGAAAAGAACAAACACTAAGTTACCTGATTTCAACTGAAAGCTAAAAATCAGGTAACAAGTGATAATCAGTCTTTGGTGGTGAGTGAACAAGCAAGAGTTGAATTTTAGATTGGGCAGTATAGAGATGAAGTTCTTTGTGATATATTACCCATGAATTGTTGCCACATGTTGCTAGGAAGGCCCTAGTAGTTTGGCAGGTCAACCTTGTACAATGGAAGGAAAAATACATAAATAATTGAAAAGGATGGGAGAGAGTTTATTCTAAATCCATTGAATGAAGGAGTAAATAAGCATAGTTGTGATTGCAGGTTGGAATTGTGTTTTGTTGATTGTAGGACCTCCCCAAATTGCATCAAAAGAGGAGACTAAAGTTGATAATTTTTTGGAGAAATAAAATGGTCCAATAATGGCTCTAGTTTGGGATATGTACAAGATCCTAGAATAGCTTTAGGTAAATTAATACCTCAAAAGACTATTTCCAAACAATAGAAAGAAAACACTTATGAACATTGAAGAAATTCAAAGGAGAAGAAGGTAGAATAAAATAAAAGAACAAAGACTACAATAACCAAGGGATTATAGAGAAAATAAATATTTAAAGAGAAACAAATAAACCACATCCCATGATTTTACAACAACCAAGGGATTATAGAGAAAATAGGGATAAAGTATTTTACAATAAGGAGAGCCTTAAGGGAAGTAATGCTTCAAGTGTTTTCCATAAATTTCCAACTCTATCAAGTTGTGTTCTAGATCCCTCAAGTAAAATGTATAATTTCCATATTTAATGTTAAAACTGTATAGCCCTAGCCATAAAGTATCAAACTTCACAAGCTTACTTTTATCTACAACCCTTACATACCATAATCAAAATAATTCATCAAGCTCAAAATTTCTAGGCATATCCTTCCCATGAAAGATATTTCTAATTTTCTTTGGTTAGACTAAATTATTCTAATGGTAAAATCTTTTGGTTTCATCTAGCTCAATCGATTATTGCATTTTGAGATGGGAAGCACTAGTATCATCACCCCCTACATCTAAATTAATTTATATGTAGGGAATCCAACTAGCAATAAAAGAGAGGAATCAAATCCCTATACAAGTTAAAAAGGAATTTGGTCAATCAAATTTATAGAGGCTTCCCAGGTTTCCCAAAGAAAAAGATTTAATTTATCATCCCATCCTTATTTACCTTTAAAGTTTGTCTAATGCTTGGTGGTGCAGGAGCACCCTTCTATTCTCAATTGAAGTTGATCAAGTTAACATTAAGATAGGTTGTATTAGGATTCTTTGGTCATTTGGTGTTTCAATAAGGTCCAATGGACCATTAGAATGTGTCTAGAAGTTCAATTTTGTAAAGGGAAGCAAATCTTGTCAAAGATGCTCAAAAATGCAAAATATGCCAATATGAGTTTTTGAAAGGTTTAAGGGTGTCGAGTCTTAGGTTTTGTTAAATAAGGTCCTATTGGATCATTAAATGTGGTTTTGAGTCAATGTCATAGTCATTAGGTGGTTTTGGGGGTTGATATTGCAAAATTGACAAAGTTGTCAAAATTGTTAAATTGTTAAATTGTGTAAATGCAAAAAATGCAAATCTCAGGGAACTCAACGGTCATGTGGGAATATAGAAGTCAGTTGGTCAGTTGGAGGGAAGTTTTTAAGTGATAAATGTTTAAATAGATTTCCATCATCGATGTTCAAGGTTGTTGAAGAGATTTGGAAGAAGATTCAATAATAAAAGCCCCTATTTTGTTCAAATTTTTGTATTTCTTTGTAAATTTTGCATTGCCAACAAATTGTACAACCCTGTACTGTAACCAATCACTCTAAAAGTTTGTGCATACTTTGGGGGGTGTTTTAATTGTGTTTTTAAATTGGTTTGAGCACTTGAAACCATTTTAGAAGCATTTTATCTCCATTTTCCTGTGATAGACCGACATACCCTATTTAAGGGTTTTGAAGTCTTAAATATGATATAAGCCCATTCCACATAGTGTGTTCATCGTGTCTTAGTGGAATGGGCATAAAATGTTAGTTCTAGGATGGTGGTGAGTAGATTTTGTTTTGTATGGTGAATTTTAGGGGAAAGACATGACTGTCCTGAGGGAAAATAAGTGAAATTGTGAAGAAAATGAAGGTTTTGAGAGAGTTTGATAAAAGAGTGTGATTAGAGGTTGTGTGATGGTAAATTGAGTGAAGGTAGACATATTTTAGAGTATTGGAGGCAAAGACAAGTTTGTATGAGGATTGGAACCCTAAGTTTGAGTAAACCCTACCCTTTTCAAGTGTAAAATGAGGGTTTTGTAGAATAGTGACTAGGTGTTAGGGTTAGAGATGGCAGATCTAACAATTAAATGCAGATTTAATAAACAAAATAGAGAAACTAAAACATGCACAGAATAAATCATAACACAAAGAATTTAACGTGGTTCACCCAATCTTGGCTACATCCACCAAACCGCAGCCATCCAATACTTTTATTATCTAGTGAAAAACTTATTACAATCTTGCGAATAATCGCATTTTTCATCATACTGTAATACCCATCTGAACCCCTTTTTATCAAGCTTAGAAGCTTCCAGATTTTTGGGTTCTACAAAATCAGATTTTTCCTTTTTTCATTGATTTTTCCCTTTTTCGGTATACCATGGGCTATACAGATTATAGCATGATCAGTCGCCACATACCAACAATCTCCCACTTGGAGACTGATCAGGCTCCACACCATCACAACCTCCCACTTGGAGACTGATCCTAGACAACACTGCTGCACTTACAGCTCCCACTGGAAATAAGTACCTTGGACCCTGCTGCTTGTTATACTTGAATTCAACCTTGAAGGCCAACCGAAGCTGAAGAGGAGCTCAACTTCTCCCTTGGCACCGCCTTCATAAACATACTGGATTTACATATGTATCTTGTCAACTTGACCTGTCCATCTCCAACACCGACCGAATAAAATGATATCTCAACTGTATGTGTTTTGTTTTAGAATGCAAGGCAGAATTCTTTGCAAGATGTATAGCACTCTGACTATCTGTAAACAAAGTAATTTCCAGCCTGTTGTTTTCCCAACTCATCCATGAAAATTTGCAGCCATATCATCTCCTTTGTCGCCTCTATTGCAGCAACATACTCTGCCTCTGTGGTGGATAAAGCAACCACCTTCTGCAATCGAGAAATCCAACTCACTGTTGTCCCACCAACTGTAAATACATAACCTGTGGTACTCCGCCTGGTATCTATATCCCCTGCCAAATCTGAGTCAACATAGCCCTTTAAATCAGTATTAGAGCCCCCAAAACATAAAAATTATTGGATGTACCTCTCAAATACACGAGAATCCATTTTACGCATTCCAATGCTCAACTCCGGCATGACTCCAAATACCGCTAACAACTCCTACAACATGTGCAATATCCGGTCTCGTGCATACCATGGCATACATTAAACTGCCTACAGCTGAAGCATATGGTACCTTGGACATTTTTCCTCCTCCTCTTGTGTCTTTGGACATATCCTTAGTCAATTTAACATGACTAGGCAAAGGTGTGCTGACAGCTTTTGCATTCTCCATATGAAATCTCTGCAACACCTTTTCAACATAATTAGCCTGAGATAAAAACAATTTTTGTTTTTCCTATCTCTACAAATTTTCATACCAAGGATTTGTTTTGCTGCCCCTAAATCCTTCATAGCAAAAGAATTTGCTAACTGTTGTTTCAACTCTCTTATGTGATCCATGTTAGACCCAGCTACAAGCATGTCATCAACATATAAACACAAAATAATGTAGCTGTCATTATCCAACCTCTTAAAAATAAACACAATGGTCAGAATTACAATCGTCAGTAGCCTTTGCTCAGCCATAAAACTATCAAATTTCAAGTACCATTGCCGAGGTGCTTGCTTCAAGCCATATAAGCTTTTCTTCAATCTGCACACTAGTTTCTCCTTACCTTTGACCTCAAATCCTTGTGGCTGATCCATATATATTTTCTCTTCCAAATCACCATGGAGAAAGGCTGTTTTAACATCAAGTTGTTCTAAATGCAAATCCTCAGCAGCCACAATACTTAAAACAATACGAATAGAAGTCATTTTAACAACAGGAGAAAAAATCTCATCAAAATCAATACCTTGTTTCTGTGCAAATCCCTTTACAACTAATCTGGCTTTAAATCTTTTCTTACCTCCATCCTCCTCTTTCAGCCTATAAATCCATTTGTTTGGTAAAGCCTTTTTACCTGCAGGCAACTTGCATAATTCCCAAGTCTTGTTTTTTCAGCAAGGAGTCCATTTCTTCTTCCATTCCATGCTCCCACTGAACCTTGGTATCCACCTGCATAGCTTCATCATAATATTCTGGTTCACCAGCATCAGTTAACAAAATAGTATACAAAGAGGGAGAGAATCTTTCTAGAGGTCTACTTAACCTTGAAGATCGTCTAACATTCACAAGAGTTTGTGGTAATTGTTGTTGTTGTTGTTGCCCAGCATGAGGAACCACTAAAACATCATTGTTTGGAATATCATCCAACATCAGATAATCATTCTTTCTTCTCATGCTGCAACAACGGATCTTTGTACAACACTTTCTCATTGAATATGACATCCCTACTTCTCACAATTTTTTGATTTTCAAAATCCCAAAGCCTATAACCAAATTCATCAATGCCATATCCAACAAATACACATTTCTTTGATTTTGCATCAAGCTTGGTTATATTTTCAGAATCTACATGTGCAAATGCTTCTACAACCTAAGGTTTGAGAAAAGAATAACTCACCTTCTTACCTTTCCATGCTTCCTCTGGAATACCACAACCCAAAGGATTAAAGGGACCTCTATTAATTAAATAAACAACAGTGTTTACAGTCTCTACCCACATTTTTAAAGGCAACCCAACATGCAATCTCATAGTCCGTGCACTCCATTATTGTTCTATTCATGCGCTCAGCCACTCCATTTTCCTGTGGAGTCCTTGGAACCATTTTCTGCCTACGAATACCATTAGAGGAACAATAATCTTCAAACTCTTTACTACAATACTCACCACCATTATCAGATCTGAGACATTTTATCCTTTTACCCGTCTCATTCTCAACCAAGCTTCTTCATTTTTTAAAAGTTTCAAATACATCAGATTTTTGTCTAAGGAAATGAATCCATACCTTTCTAGTTGCATCATCAATGAATGTAACATAATACAGAGAGCCACCGAGAGAAGATACCTGAGCTGGTCCCCATACATCCGTATGCACAAGCTCCAATTTCTCATCTTTCTTTTGCTTCCCATCCTTGAAAACTAACTCTCTTTTGTTTTCCATACACACAACTTTCACAAAAATCCATATTAACACATTTTAGACCTGGTAAAACATTGTTTGAATGAAGTACTTTCATACCTTTTGCACTCATATGCCCAAGTCTATTATTCCATAGTGTTGATTCAGAGTCCACAACAACTATATGATCTTCTACTGCTGAATTGTGGCAAACGTTCTTGAACATTGACTTTTTTAAAAAGTAGAAGGAACAGTATGACCTGTAAAAGATATAAGGTGCCTACTTTCACACCTTTTGCTACCACTACAAGCACCCTTTGACCTCCAGGTTTTATCACTAAAAGTAACAACACAACCTTCATCTTGATTCTCCTTTCCAACACCATAGGGTTCTATCTCCTAAATAAACCAAAATTTCAAAAATCCCCTTTCGACATAATCAAGAAAAAATAACTTCTATGGGGTAGCATGAAATGAAGCCCCCTAATCTAACACCCAAGAATCATTAGCATTATCAAGGGAAAGAATCAAAGCATCCTCATCGATTTATTACTTACCACATTTGCCTCTTTTATTTCCTTCCTTTTTGTCTCCTTCTTTACTTTTCCGAGACCAACAATCTTTCTTCAAATGACCCGGCTTACCACAGTACCAACAATCCTTCTTGTTTCTAGATTGGGACCTTCTGTCCTTTGATTTTCCTTGTGACTTCAAATGATTTCCGAATCGCTTTCTCTCTCCTTTGTCTCCGCTTCGCCGTGAGATTCAAAACACTACCTCGGGATGTGGATGCTCCACCCTCGAAGCTTTTCCTACGAATTTCCTCGCTCAAAATAACACCAACAATGTCATCAAATTTCAATGTATTTGAACCAAAAACATAATTTCTAACAGCCATTACCAAGCTATTCCAAATTTCAAGCAAAGAACATAGAATCAAAATAGCCCTAACTTCTCATCAAAGTTTACTTTATAGAAGTTAATTGGATCGGGTGACCGTGATAAACTCATTTAAATGATTCAGAACTAACCCACCTTCTACCATTTTCATATTAAATAAATGCTTCATAAGAAATACCTTTATTCGGCGTGAAGGCTTTTCATATAACTTCACCAGGGTTTCCATCAACTCTTT
The DNA here is from genome assembly GCA_007258455.2 of Sequoia sempervirens. Taxonomy (NCBI): domain Eukaryota; kingdom Viridiplantae; phylum Streptophyta; class Pinopsida; order Cupressales; family Cupressaceae; genus Sequoia; species Sequoia sempervirens. The sequence goes on along the minus strand of VDFB02278302.1, from coordinate 67,302 downwards.
AGTTGTCTTTGCTGCTGTAATATTGAACGCCATTGATTGTGCCAGGCATAAAGGAATACTGCCAAGAGCCTTTCTATCCAAAATCTCTCAGTCCTTATCAGACATTGCTTCTGGTTTCTTGGTTTTCCCTTCCAATGGTCAGCCTATAAATCCTTCCGAGCAGAGATAGCCTCCATCCCCGATCTTCCATAACTCCATAGTCTCCGGCCGCATTGAACTTCTCAACCTTCTTACCCTCAATCGGCCATTGTTCACTCAATCGCGGAGACTCCCACTCAACCGTGAGATCTTCCTACGATAATAATCAAACACAACCCGGGCCTGATACCAATTTGTTAGGGTTAGAGATGGCGTGATCTAACAATTAAATGCGATTTAATAAAACAAAACAGTAAAAACCAAAACATGCAATTTAATAAATCATAACACGTGACTTTAACGGTTCACCCAACTGGGCTACATCCACCAAACCAAGAGCCATCCAATACTTTATTATCCAAAGCTGAAAAACTTATTACAATCTTGCTTAATAATCAAAGATTTTTTATCATAATCGAATACCCATCCGAACTTTTATCGCTTAGAAGCTTCCGTGATTTTGGGTTCTACAAAACAGATTTTTCCCTTCGTGATCATCACAAAAAAGTAGGAAGAAATTTTTCTCGGGGTTGCCGCCTCGACCCAGGGCCCGCCCGAGCCCAGACAAGGACACGGGGTGTATAGTATACCATGGGCTATACAGTATAGCATGATCAATCACCACATACCAGCATTAGGTGAGGTTGTATGCTTCTAAAAGTTGTTAATTTGGGCCATTGGTAACCTGTCAATGAGATTTGGGTGGTTAAACAAGACTGGTTGCAATATTTTGGAGCACTTACTTTGAAAAATAGGCCTAATTGACCTATTAGGTTGGCGTGGTCACATGAACTTGGGAGAGTTGCTCAAAAGGAACCTAGGGTGCTTTTGGAATATGTTTTAGTTGGATTTGAAGGGTGTTTGTATGTGGAAATATTTTGGGTGTTGAGTGATTCTTTGAAGAGAAAAGTTGAGTAAACCTAGTATGTAGACCTACTAGCCAAAGGGAAAAGTTTAACCGAAAAGGTGTCAAGAATGAGAGTTGTGAACCAAATTGTTGTTTAATATAACTTGAGTTGTGTTGTTTTAGGAGGAAGAAACCTATCCCTACATTATTTGGTATCAAAGCACAGAGAATAGGTATTTTGAAGATTGAAGGTTGTTGATTGAAGAGAAGAAAGAAAGAAGCTAAACAGTCAAAGAGTCAAGATGCCTCCAAAAAGAGATAAAGTGGTGAGAAAGATGCAAGAGATGGAAGAGAAGATAGAGAGGGAGATGCGAAAGTTGCAAGAATTCCAAAAGAGATTTGTAGCAAGGTTGGAAGATGTTGAGACAGGACAAAAGAGAGGAATGATTGTGGGAGATGAAAGTGAATATAAAGAGGAAGAAGATGAAGACTTTGAATATGTAGATGAAGATTTGGATGAGGAAGAGTGGAATATGGAAAGGCTCCTGAAGGTAGTGAAAGGTAACAAGCATAGGGTAAAATTTGAACTACCAATGTATGATGGCACTTTAGATGAAGAAGCATTGTTAGATTGTATTTCTATTTTAGACAATTTCTTTGAATGTGAGGAAGTATTTGATGAGGATAAAGTGAAGATAGCTAAGACAAAATTGAAGGGGCATGCATTAGTTTGGTGGTATTATGAACAAGTAGAGAGGAGAAGAAGAGGCAAGTCAAAAATTTCTTCATGGGATAGGATGGTAGCTAAGTTAAAGGGTAATTTTTTTCTTAGTGATTATGCTATCCAAATGTCAAAGAAACTTCAAGATTTAAAGCAAAGAGAGATGGATGTGAAAACCTATACTAGTGAATTTTATAAATTGAGCATAAGGGCTGGACATGTAGTAGATGATGTTGAGAAAGTGGCAAAGTACCTTAGTGGATTGATATTTAACATCCAAGGTGAGAAATGTTTGCATAATCCTAAGACAATTGAAGAATGCTATCAGATGGCAATAAGGGCAGAAGAAAAGGTTAAACGGAGACAAGAAAAGTCAACAAGAGGAAGGGGAAACACTTCAAGGGGTAGAGGCACAATTTCTTCTTCAATACAAACCAATGAGAGCCAAGGTGATGCACATAAAGGGAAAGAACTAGTTGCAAATTTCAGAGGTGGATTTAGGGGATCAAGAGGTAGATTTGGTGGTAGGAATCATAACATTTTTGTAGGAAGGTGTTATAAGTGTGGTGAGTATGGTCACCCTGCTTGGAAATGTCCTAAAAATCTTGGTTCAACATCTATTGGTGGAGAAAGAAAGAATGAAAGAAGAGCTCAAATTGTCCAAGAAGATGTGTGTGAAAGTTCAAGTTCAAATACTCTACGTGTTGCACCTGAAGTTGGAGAAATTTTGATCGTGAGAAGGAATTTTTTTCAAGCATCCAAGGAGATGGAGATAGCTCAAAGAAGGCAATTTTTCAAGACAACTTGCAAGTGCAAAGGTAAGGTGTGTAAAATTGTAATAGATTCAAGATCTACAGATAACATTGTTTCTTGTGAAATGGTTGACAAGTTACAGTTGGAAAGGATCCCTCTTGAAAAACCATATCATGCTTCATGAGTGAGTGATGATCAATCTATTCTTGTTAAAGAACAAGCACTAGTTGGATTTCAAATTGGTGAATATAGGGACAAAGTGATTTGTAATATCTTACCAATGAGTTGTTGTCATTTACTCCTTGGAAGACCATGGAATTTTGATAGGCACTCAATCTATGATGGGAGAGCTAACACATATTAGATTTTGAAGGATGGTGTCAATTTCATACTAACCCCATTGCAGGAGAGTGGAAAAGAGAAAAACAAGGCAACCAAGGTTATTAATTTTGGTAAGAAAGAGTTTGAAAAGTTTGTAGGAGATAAGAAAGAAGAGAAAAGGGCATTTTCAGCCACTTCAAGGTCAGGGAATGAGAAGACAGTAAATTTGTAGGCTACCACAGTCATGAGGAGCAACAAATAAGGTGAGAAAAAGGAGAAAAAGGAGAAAAAGATAGAGTTTGAGAAGGACAAAGGTGAAAAGAAGGAAAACGAGTTGAAGAGACAAGATGGGATTAAAGTTGGGACAATATTTTGTCCTATAACTACTAAGAAAATGGAGAGGCAACCAAGTACTGATGACACAGTGATGGAAAAGTCTGTCAGGACAAAGGTATTTGAGAAAGGAGGTCTAGACACAAAGTTGCATGGAGAAGAGCAAAATAATGTATTTGGACTCCAAGGCAAGAGAATAGTTTCAAGTCTGAAGGAAGAGGTAAGAAAGAGGTAGTTGGACTCCAGTTTGGGAAAAGTGTATTTGTAGGTGTGGGAGTGAGTAAAAGGACAGTCATGAGCAAGGGAAAAGTTAAGACAAGTTTGACAGGGCAGTTTGTTCAAAAGAGAGCAAGGTTAGGGGATAGATAGTTTGATTTCAGAGGTAGTGTTGCAGGAATACAGTGTATACTTCAGAGGAAGAGGAAAAGAGAAAGTGCAGAGCAAGGAGAGGTAGGACACAAGATGGAGCAATCTACAGTTCTTTTCCAAGAGGCTTGGAAAGTTTTTAAAGGCGGTTGCATGGTGCAGGAGCACCCATCTATTCTCAATTGAATTTGATCAAGTTAACATGAAGATAGGTTGTATTATGAGTCTTTTGTCATTTTCTATGTCAATAAGGTCCAATGGACCATTAGAATGTGTCTAGAAGTTCAATTTTGTAAAGGGATGCAAATGTTGTCAAAGATGCTCAAAAATGCAAAATATGCCAATATGGGTTTTTGAAAGGTTTAAGGGTGTTGAGTCTTAGGTTGTATTAAATAAGGTCCTATTGGATCATTAAATGTGGTTTTGAGTAAATTTTATAGTCATTAGGTGGTTTTGGGGGTTGATATTACAAAATTGACAAAGTTGTCAAAATTGTTAAATTGTGTAAATGCAAAAAATGCAAATCTCAGGGAACTCAACGGTCACGTGGGAATATAAAAGTTAGTTGGTCGATTGGAAGAAATTTTTTGAGTGAGAAATATTTAAATATATGTCCATCATCGATGTTCAAGGTTGTTGAAGAGATTTGGAAGAAGATTCAATAATAAAAGCCCCTGTTTTGTTCAAATTTATGTATTTCTCTGTAAATTTTGCATTACCAGCAAATTGTACGACCCCGTACTGTAACCAATCACTCTAAAAGTTTGTGCATAACATGGAGGAGTGTTTTAATTGTGTTTTTCAATTGGTTTGAGCACTTGAAACCGTTTTAGAAGCATTTTATCTCCATTTTCCTGTGACAAACCGACATACCCTATTTAAGGGTTTTGAAGTCTTAAATATGATATAAGCCCATTCCACATACTGTGTTCACTATGTCTCAATGGAATGGGCATAAAATGTTAGTTCTAGGATGGTGGTGAGTAGATTTTGTTCTGTATGGTGAATTTTAGGGAAAAGACATGACTGTCCTGAGGGAAAATAAGTGAAATTGTGAAGAAAATGAAGGTTTTGAGAGAGTTTGATAAAAGAGTGTGATTAGAGGCTGTGTGATGGTAAATTGAGTGAAGGTAGACATATTTTAGAGTATTGGAGGCAAAGACAAGTTTGTATGAGGATTGGAACCCTAAGTATGAGTAAACCCTACCCTTTTCAAGTGTAAAATGAGGGTTTTGTAGAATAGTGACTAGGTGAGGTTGTATGCTTCTAAAAGTTGTTAATTTGGGCCATTGGTAACCTGCCAATGAGATCTGGGTGGTTAAACAAGACTGGTTGCAATATTTTGGAGCACTTACTTTGAAAAATAGGCCTAATTGACCTATTAGGTTGGCGTGGTCACACGAACTTGGGAGAGTTGCTCAAAAGGAACCTAGGGTGGTTTTGGAATATATTTTAGTTGGCTTCGAAGGGTGTTTGTATGTGGCAAGATTTTTGGTGTTGAGTGATTCTTTGAAGAGAAAATTTGAGTAAACCTGGTCGGCAAACCTACTAGCCAAAGGGAAAAGTTTGACCGAAAAGGTGTCAAGAGTGAGAGTTGTGAATCAGATTGTTGTTTAATATAACTTGAATTGTGTTGTTTCAAGAGGAAGCCACCTATCCCTACATCACTTTTACATTCCATTTGGGATGATATGGGGAGGAAAATGCAACTATAATCACATACTCATCAAACATAACAAGTAATTCATGAGCCATGAAACACATGGCATTGTCCATAAGAATTTTCATGGTGACACCAAATCTTGTGATGATGTTATCAACAAGCAAACCTTTTACCACTTCATGTGTAGCATTTCTAATTAGGATTTCCTTAACTCATTTTCTAAAATAATCAAGAACTAATATATTCATTTCTATGCATTTTTTGATTTCTCATGTATATCCTAAATAAAATTGATTCCCCATTATTGAAATGGAGCATCAACATTAAATGGTCTAAGAGGAAATGTACTAGAAGGATTCAAATTAATGGGAATTTTTGGCATTCATAACACTTTCTTACCTCCTAGGTCACATCCTTGAATAACATGATCCACCACTAACTTTCTCTTTTGATCTTGTGTGCAATATTTTTTGTAACAAAGTGCCCTCCACAAATACCCTAGCAAAAATCCTAAATGAGTTTAAGTCCTTAAATTTTTTGACACACTTCATAACTCCCTTAGGATTCCACCAAGCCAATTCATTGGTAGTTAAAAATTATTTATGGGAATTCAATTTTAATGTTCTCCTATAAGCTTTGTCCATTCCATTAGGACACGATAGGGTTTTTAGATAAAAAATCATTTATTTACACTAATGTATAAGATTCAGGGATTTATTTTGTTTCAATATGATTTATTTTAATTGCCTGTAAATTAGACTTAGCCCTCAATTTTGTAATGCTTTGATCTCTTACTAACTTGGTAGTTTTAATGTCAAGGTTAAACCTCTAGATTTTATTAATCCATTTATATCTCCTACTTGAAGCCTCCTACTTGGAATATATATCATAAATGATATTTCAACAAATAAAATCTATAATATTATCACCAATCAAATGTGATTTAATAATTTTTCTTCTCCATCAAGGAAATTTGTCTCAATATTCTACAACACTTTGCTAAAGAAAGCAATTGGTTGCTTATTATCATCAAGATTATTTTACAATAGAACAACAATGATAGTGTGGAAATAAGAAAAAGATAAAAACTAGAAGGATCTACCATAATTTAGTCTATCATTTCCTTTCCAAGGCATGACTTATTCTTTCTTAAGCATTTTTTATATATGCTTAGTCTACTTAGCAAAATTATGAAAAAATCTATGGAAAAAAATAATATACCCAAAAAAGTACAAAATACCTTTAAAATTATTGGGAATAAGGATGAATTTATTTGCCTTTACCCACCTAGGGCCAATTTATATTGTCTTTAGATACAATGTGCCTCAACAAACTTCCTTCATCCCCAACCAAATGCATATTTATGAAAATTTAAGGATATCCATATTTCTCAACTCTTTTGAAGATTGCTTCTAGGTGATCACAATTGTCTTCTCTTTTCTTTGAAAAGATCATGAGGTCATCTGATACACCCTCTTAATCATATCTATAAACCTAAAAAATCCATGCACATAGCTCTTTGAAAGGTAGAACCAATATTCATTAGTGTAGAAGACATCCAAACATACACATATGTTCCCTAATGGGTCGTGAAGGTCATTATTTTGCTATCCTTAATCATCACTTGGTTGTATCCCAAAAAGCCATCCATTATTAAATGATTTTTGACCTTATCACCTTCTATAATAAACGATCTATGATAGATAAAAGGTACTTAGCTTTGAGTGGTATTCCATCCAAATTTTTGAAATCAATACAAAGCAAAATATGACCATATTTTTTCTCACTAAAACCAAGTTCAAGACCTAAGATGTATGCCTAGTTATTTTGATTATTCCTATATCCATCAACTTCTTTACTTAATTTTGCATTTAGAGTGATAAAGTGGGGTTTATGAGACTTATATTCTAAAAAAATGGTTTGGTTCCAAGTGACAGGGGTGTCACATGCTAAGATAATCTTCCACATATGCCTTCAACTCATAATAAGACCAAGTGAATCACTTCTTGGGTTTTCTCATTAAAATAATTAATTATACCTTATCTTTAGGGTACAACCTTCTATTAACTCTAATTAGCCATGGGGAATTTTCATCCCAAATTTACTTCTTTAAAATTATCTTATCATGAAATTCAAGCCCTTGATTTGAATTAGTCTACATTATCAAAGACACACTCAAGGGAAACCAAGGATTGAAGGATTATATTATTTTTCAACTAAATTGCTACAACATTATCCTATACCATGTATTGGTATATTTTATAACCTACTATGGGTCAAATAATCCTTAACTAGGTTTATTACGAGTCCCGAAATGTAACTATCTATTTTTATTTTGACATTTCGGATCACACTCATTGATCCATCATCAAGAAGAGGAAAAATGTGAAATAGGAGTGTGGATCAAACCTAATAAAGGGTGGGGGAGATAAGTTGAGAGAAGAATTAAAACATCACATCTAAATAAATATACTATATAAAATATATTACAAATATATTATAAACATATGTAGGTATATAATATGTTTGTAATATAAACAAATGTAGTATAATAATATATAAACACATAAGCATACCTTTAAGCATGCAACATAAAAAAATAAACATGCATACAAACATATATGCATAAACATGTGAATAATATATATAAACATATGCGGGTATATAATATGTGTTCATACTACATGTATAGACATATTTCTTTTTGGATAAAATGCGTAAAGCCTGAAATACTATTAATGATATGAAAGTACTAAAATTACATGGAAGAAAAATATAAGCTTACATAATACATGTATAGACATATATAAATTATATAATATAACTTTACATATATAAACAGTTATGTTTAAACATATACTAAGTATTTACATACATATATTTACATATTATAGTTATACAAAAGCATACAAATATGAACAAAAGTGTATAAATATAACATATATAAATGTATAGGAATAAACATACAAATACAAACATATACAAAAATAAAAATAAACATTTGTGTAAACATATTATAAAAACATATATAAATGTGCATATATAATATAGTTATACAAGATAAAACATATAGGTATAAACATATAACAAAATATTTACACACACACACATATGTAAACATATATAAACGTATGCATAAACATATTTGTTTTCATGAAAAAGGGGAACCTTGAGTCTAAATGCAATAGAACCTAGGATTAATTTCCTTTTTCAAGAGAACATTAGGATGCAAATCAACAAGGTGTTTAGATTGACTTTCAACTATGAAGGTGAGTTAATCATACCTAGATCTGATCCTTTTGAGCCTTACAAAGAGATTGAAATTGATTTTCCTTGATTAGCCTAATTAAACTATGTGCCCTAATACAAAAATGTAATATTCCGACAATCAGGAAATGATAACAAAAATTTACAAGCAGATTTGAGAAAGGAAGAAATTTATCCACTTGTCTTGGAAATTTGGCCAATTGGGCTGAATAGGAGGAAAGAGTCGCCCAAGGGAAACAATGTCCTTGTAGGCCTTTTCTAGATTTGAAAACTTGAATCTGTAGCTCTTTGTCTACTCTTTGATGCCTTCCCTGCAAACTTTCGTCTTCAGATCTAAACTTGTAACAAATCTGCAAAAGAGATGGTGGGGGGTGGTTGTATAGGAGTTTTCGTCAGTCAAACCCATATTTTGGTATTTCTACCTCCATAATAGTCAAGGAATTGATTGATAACAGTGTGTGTGTTCCTTAACCTTAAGTGTGTCTAAAGTTGTTATGAGCTAAAATGCATAAAACCCTACTCAAGTGCATTGGAGAAGGATTCTTATATGAAATATGAAACATAATGATACCTTGCTTTAGACTACAAGTAGGATGAAGCTTGAAGATGAGAACACTTAGGAAACAAGTCATTAGGTTGTAGAAAGTGGCCAAATGCACCTTTCAAGCCTAGAATCCATCATGCTCTTCTATTGTCATCAACCTTCAACCATGGAATAATACTTTCAATTAGATCTTCAAATAATCTTGAAAAACTACAAATTCAAATGTATACAAAAAAATGTGATGATCTCTTGCTTCTTTTTCTCCAAAATATTGATTCTTTCTTTCTAGTTTTAAATGGTGAAAAGACTATGTATTTATAGGCATTTTCTCTAATTTCCTAAAAATTAGATCCCGATAACCAACCTTTACAACTTGAATTAGAAATGATAAAATGTCGACATTGAAATATTCAAATTTGGGACCAGGTGGAATAGGGGGACACTTTCACCATAAGGTGACACTTTCCTTGCCTTATTTTCCAGAAATTAAGGTGTTGGGGGCAAAGTATCAGATGTATGCATTTGTTTTGTGCTTGCAATTTGTGGGAAAATAATAAAAATAGGCCTTAGAATACATAATTTAGGAGATTAGGTCCTAATTAAGAGATGTTGAAAATGAATTAATGCAATGGTCACTAAAATAGGTCCAAACTAAGCGTGAAATTGTACTATCACCTAAAAGGGAGTACAATTTTCGATGCTACATTTATCCCCCACTTTAGTGGCTATATGACACTATGTGCATATGCAAGCTAAAGTACTAAAAGTAAATCATGTTGTATAAAAAGGATACTCATAAGGATATTATGGATCATTTATCAATGAGAGAATGAAGCCTCTAATGTAGTCATCTGCAAAACCACAACGTTAGGAACCACATCTTGAAAAATCAATTTGTTAAGTATTCAAAAATCATCTTGTGCTTATAAACAAACATGTCAACTTCTAAGGAGAACCAAATTTGAGGGTAGATGCATTCCCTCCATAATTTTTCTCACTTCATGGAGGTGGAATCAGGGTAGCAATGTAGCCACATCAAATGGTTAAGTTGTGGTGATAGAAATGCTTGTGATAGGGTCATGATATCATAACACCAACTATTATAAAATATTGTATATGCTTGGGGATGGAACTACAAATCCAATGCAATAGTTGACATAAAAATTAGAGTTTGCTAGCCCCTATTATGGTGAATTGAATGAGATATACTAGTACTAAATTTAACTATATGTTAGAGAAAAATTACCTTTTGACCATAATTTTCACTTTTTTTGTTTGAAGGTTTCTAGAGAGAGATACCATTACACCAAGAGTGATGATGTCGAGTTGACGACCATACCAACCCCTAAGGCTTGAGATCCTACAAGCAGATCTTGCACAAGGCGCAATGGTACCAACGATGAGTTGCCTGTTCCCTTTTTCCTATGATTTCTTTCTATTTTTTTGTTATTTTCATGCTTTTTTCAAAAGTTATGGTGACTAATTTGACTTTGGGTGATAGTGTCCCAAAATGGCACCCTTGTTCCAAAATTGTTCCACTTTCCTAGGATGGCGCCCTTGTTCTAGGATGACATCTCTGTCCTAATTTAAAATTCTTATGCTCTTAGTTGCTTGATTATTGATTGTGTTGTGTAATTGATGATTCTCTTTTTTCTTATAGGTACCACCACGTGCTTGACAACGTTTAGGAGGATGACTGTTCTCATTTCTTCAAGAGCAGGTCACATAACTCTCGCAGGAGGAGTAGATTTTACATATCATTAGAGTATATTGGGTGTACCTTATGCCACTGATGAGATATTACGATGCTATGTTCATGGCGCTTGTTGAGCGGTGGAACGTAGATACTTCCACCTTTCATCTCCCAACAAGGGAGATGATAGTTACCCTTGAGAATGTACACCATATCTTTAGACTACCTGTGTGAGGTGAGACCATGCACCACGATGACTTCCAAAACCCTCAAGAGATTAGGAGGGATATATACTACTGCATTGATTGTTATATAAATTTTGATTCTAGGGGTCATGTCAAGATTAAGCGGCTTCTTCATTCTACTGTACCATTGCTTTGGCAGATCTTGATTGTTACCATTGCCCTAGATCTAGTGCCCGACAGATGAAGTACACACCTTGAGGGGGGCCTAGTCCATACAATACGAGTAATGGAGGAGCATTATAGAGTGTTTTCCTAGGGATGGAGCATGTTAGCACACTTGTACTATGAGCTTGGTCATTTTGTCTATCAAGAGGTTCACAACATTATACTTTGTACTCTTCTTCAGGTGTGGGATTTTGAGAACATCACATGTATGAGACTGACCAGGTTCTCCATGGTAGCACCTTATGCATACCCATGGGTCTTTTGCTATACACTCAGGTGATCCTGGAAATACAAAGACCTATTATATCAGAGAGTCACTTTCCATTGTCTTGAGGATGATGTCATTGTATGGAGACCATTTAAGAATCTTCAATAATGGCTAGGTCTAGCTCAAGAGCTAGCTAAGATACAACGAGATAAATTATTGGTTGGGAAACATGACTACATCATCATGCCACTTTATTATGATCATATTATGAGATAGTTTGGTTAGTTACAAACAACACCTAGCTCGCAACCCACATATCTAAGACCTGCATGTAGTGGCGCTAGGCCATAGGACATCCATCGTACCATACTCAGAGACATCACCTATAGTGACTCAGAGGATGAGGAGCGAGATGTACATCCAACATTTGACAAGGATGATGTCAACACATTCATTGCATATGATAGGTGGTGGAGGAATGCATTTCCTCTTCACAAGTCATCCCACATGCAATCCTAGGCCTTGGTCACATCATTGAGGGGGTGATGTAGAGAGGGAGGATGGGGAAGTAGATGGGGACACAATAGATGATGATGACACAATAGAGGAGGAGGAGGATAGTAGCCACCAGGAGGAGATCCCGAGGAGTGAGCAGAGGCTAGAGATTCCCTTGAGAGACCTACATATAGTCCTTGCATCACATGAGCACATTCTATAACTCTAGAGAGGATACAGACCTACGAGCATGGAGGGAGAAAGGACATAGCTCCCCCACACCACCAACCTATCAAGGGAGTCTTGATGAAGCCACCAAAGTATCCTCTCGAGATCCTAATTGGCGGACCGGTGATCCAGGTGATGATATATTATTAATTTTCTATAATAGTTTACTCATGTTTATACTTAGTTCTGATGTATGGTATGTTTTCTTTGTTGCAATTGGGATGCAATATTAGCTTGGCTTCTTTAGCTGAGTCACCACAAATATGGTTCCACCTATACCCCCAAACCATCTGATACGGATTGAGCATAGGTCACCGCCAAGTGCGAGGTGCCATGCTAACTTATTCGAGCCACTATCATGATGGAGGGAAACACACGATGATTCCCTAAGAGTTATTGATAAGGTTAGAGAATAAAATGAGGATATTAGAGGTAGATATGAGGGATTGCAAGTTGCATATGAGGATTAGAGTCACTTGGGTTCCCATAGAGAGAAAGGCACAATTCTCTCTATGGAAAGAACTTATCTAGGTGTGAGTGGAGAGGGATCAAATCGAGTAGGAGTGGGTCATAAAACTTATACTTGAGGCTACCAAAGTAGGCCAGCTACAAGGTCTATAGGAGTGGATTAGCTCTAGGAGCCATTCCTAATTCATTGTCTCACGACAGGCACCATCGCCAGACCCCAAGGATTCTGGTAGCCATAGACCTACCTAGATGTATTTTATTATGACAGACCACATTTTTCTATTATGGTGACTATGATGTATATGAACTTTATGATTTATATGAGCATGTTTTTACTTTTACTTCTATGAGCTATGTGTTCTTATATTAGATTTTAATTTGATCTATTAAACAATCTTGGTAAGATTACTTAATAAACATGCTTCCATGATCTAATTGCTATGTGATGAATGTGAACTAATTAAACACTTATGTATACTTAGATGCTACATTTTTTATTAAGTGTAATTATGTTAAACTAGATACCCTTATGATCTAAATTTAAAATTAAATGCATATAATGATCTAATTTAACACAACACACACATGATTGAATAACATGTCTAAAGAAGTAGTAATTTAAATAAATGAAAAATTACTCATAACAATTCAAGACACACAAATGTTTGTCAAGAATTAAGCAATGTGAGATAAAATAGAAACTATCTACTTAATCTAACATGTTTTAACATACATACTATTCAAAGAGATTGCTAAGTGTAATATCTATGCAAATGTGCAACATTTATGGGTTTTTTAAGAGGTGTACACCGTTGCTTTAAGCTTATACTCTCCAGATCCATAGTCTGCATCTATGATATAGGGCCCTAACCAATTCAGGCTAAACTTCCCTTTTTTTTTTGGAGCAACATTTAAATTGTGTTGATTTTCAAACAACGCCAAATCCCCCTTATTGAATGAACGAGGAATGATGTTATCATTATACTTATGTTGCATGTTATTTGAATAAGCTTGAAGATGTTCAAGAGCATTTATGTGTTGTTCATCGAGCATTTCAAGTTATTGTAATCGTTGTTCTCTATAAGTGTTATCAATAAGGCCACTAAGAGAGATCCTCAAAGAGGGAATTTTTAACTCTAAGGGCATTATTACATCTACACCATAAACCAGGTTCTATGGTGTATTTCTTGTAGATGTATGGACACTTGTGTGGTAAGCTCATAACACATATGAGTGTTGAGTATGCCAATCCTTCTTGTGTTTGATAATTGTTTTATGTAAGATTTGTTTAATTGTTTTATTCATTCCTTTTGCTTGACCATTAGATTACAGATAATAAGGTGTAGAAAAGTGATGTTAAATATTTCCAAAAACTTATTCACCCCTTGTTCTTAAATGGTGTCCCATTATCTATAACTAAGGCTAAAGGAAGACCAAATTGAGTGATGATATTTTCTAGAATAAAATGACAGATTACATCAACAGTCATGGAGCAAAGAGGGATTGCCTCTACCCATTTTGTGAAGTGCTCTGTAGAAGTTATTATAAATGTGTCCTAAAGAGGAAGGAGGAGAAATTTTTCCTATAAGATCCAAGCCCCATATCAAAAATGGCCAAATACCAACTTGAGCACAATGTTCAGAAGCAGGAGCATGAATCAAATTATTATGTTGTTGACACTTAGGACACTTTTTAACATGATGAAAATAGTCTTGTTCCATATTTTTCCAATAATATCCTATACGGATTAATTTTTGAACTAATGATCTTCCTCCAAAATGCCCCCACAAGCACCCGCATGGGCTTACTCAAGGGACACAAGGATTTTAGATTGTTTAAGAAATCTAAGGAGAAGGCCATTGAACAATTTCCTATACAACACATCGGATACGATTATATGAGCTAAAACTTTTTGAATACGAGCTCTAGTGTTCTTAATGGTTGGCTCAAGAAAGGTACCTTATTTTAGATACTTAAATAATGGCATATACCATTCATTAGAGGTTTCGATGTTGGTGACCAATGTTTCCTTTATCTTTTCATTTATCGATGGTTTTGTGAGAGTGTGAATAACAAATGTGAAGTTCGAGGAAGTGTCATCAAGAGATACAAGGGAAGCGACACTTTCCATTGCATCTACCAATTATCCTTTCGCAAAACATTGTCAATAGTGTATGATATAAAATGTTCCAATATTGTTAGCGTGAGGTTTCGATACTTACATAGCTCATCATTTTTTGCTTGATAAGACCCATTAATCTGTTTGATGATTAGTTGAGAGTCTCCAAATATACAAATGTGTTGAACTCCTAAGGACAGTGTTGTTTGTACATAGGAAATTTAAGTAGTAGGATAAGGGAATTGGATTCCCTGAGGGAGTTATTAATATAACTCCAACACTAGAGCCAATTCAACACTTAGAGTCATCAAAGTACAATTCCCATGTTTCATCATCATCAATTTTCAACACACTTTCATCAAGAAAAGAATCTTGGTTTGGTAATGCTAATGGTGAAGGCGCCTCAGCTAAATGGACGATCAATGATTGGCATTTGATTGATTTTTGAGAAATGAACTTAAGGTCAAACTCAGTTAACAAAATAACCTATTTAGGTAGGTGTCTTGATAAATAAGTTTTAGCGAAGAGGTGCTTTAAAGGATCAATTTTTGTGATGACATGCGCTTTTGCATTTAAAAAATAGTGTCTGAACTTGTTGGTGGCAAACACAAGAGCCAAAAATAATTTTCTATAGTTGGTTCTTTCATGAGGATGTCCTATAAAAAATATAGCTACGATGGAGGCCAACAAAACATGACAGGTCATGCTTGCACCCAAGTATGAAGTTGCAGTTGAAGAAGAACATATTCAACTTATTTATCCACTCCCAAACAACTACATGAATAGTCAACATGGAGAATTAAGTGAGTCTATTTATGTTATTCAAGAAGCATTGTAGTTGTTTGTTGAGTATATATATATGCTTCATCTCTATGTTTCTACTCACGAACATGACAAACATTGCAAGTTGATGAGGAGGGAAAGCTATTTTAGAGAACCAATTAATGGTTTTGTTTGAGTAAGCATCACTACTAGCTAGTGTATCATAGGATAGGTTTTATTCAAGTCAATAAATGTTGTTAAATAAATGATTTAAATGTCTTTTCTCCAAGTATTGAAGCACAATTAGTTAGGTGTAGTTTTGGGTCTTATTTTAGGTAGTGTGTTCTCTAGTCTTTTGTTTTGATAGTTGTTCTAAGGTGTTATAGTTGTTGTCAAGTTTGGTTTTTAGCTTGTTTCAGGTATTTTTTGAATCCTATGCCCAATGGATATGTAAGGCTACTAGTCTAATGTGCTTAGTAGGAAAAAACCTCTAAGAAGTCACCAAAAATCTTGACCAATTTGTATTCTCCTAGCTCCAATTAATCATAAAATATTGTTATGTGCATTAGAAGGTAATTTATTAGTTCTTTCAAACATTGTTTGTAGGTCTTAGGGGTATTTAATTAGGTTCTTAAAAGACCAAAAGGTTTTTATGAAATATATTTCTTTTAAAAAGCTCACATATACACCAAAGAGGGAATTTGTTATGAAAAGTCAAGGTTTTTGAAGATTGTTAGGTTTAGGTTACTTCCTCATTGGAAAACCACATTGAGGAAGAAGAAGAGAAAAAATGATAGGTTGCATAAATATCTTAGGCATAAGAACACCTTATGTCTCTATGCATGGTATGGTCAAGGAAAAGGAGATATTTTCAAATTTTACAGTACACTTGTCACATGTGTTCAAACATATTCAAAATGGTAGTTGGATGTGGAAATGAATATATAATGAAATAAATAAATGTGAAAATTCTTGTGTGGTCCCTAAATATCACCATACCCTTCTCTTGTACCTAGTTAATTCCTCCTAGGGGGCTTATTCACATGTTAAGTTTACTTAAGTCCTAAGATTATTTCTAGAAGACTTAGTTGTTATGTCTAGATCTTATCTCTTTGAATTTTATGTCAAGTTAATTGTCTCATATCATAAAATTAAGGCACTTGTCATGATATTTTCTAATCTTATGTCTCAACTTGGCTATATAACCAAGGGGTTCTCATACATTGTATATTGAATTTTGGATACTCAATTCCATTGCAATCTTGAGTATTGCATATTGATCTCTTTGTGCTTTCCATTTGGCCTCTAAATCTTGGGTGGCTATTTCCATAGAGGCATCATGGCTTTCTTCCAATTCACTCTCCCATAGCATGCTCAACTGAATTGACAACATTTCTTCTATCTTACTGTAAACAAATGCATAGATATCCTCTGTGGGAGACACTCTCGGAGGGATGTGAGAGAATGCACCAACAAAATCTTCTAATAGATCCTTCAAATATCTTCTCAAATTAACTTTCTCTTTATCTGCACTATTCACAACCTTTGAATTATCCATAGCAATAAAAGTGAAAGATTGTGCAAACAGGAATATCTTTGTAAATGCCAACAAGAAATGTATAGATATTATGCTTTCAGAGCTCACTTCGAATCCACTTGTTCTTTTCTTCAAATCTTGAAACTTTGAATTGCTCTCTAAGCTTCCTTTGCACACTTCTCCAAAAAGAAATAATCCTCTTGAATTATCTAAATTTGTTCCTTCCATTCCAAATGATTTTGCAATAAATGCTTCAACTTTCAAGTAGGTTTCCTCAAAAATTGTGTATGCCTCTATTCTTTCAAATTTTCTAGATTTTATCCTTCACACATGTGACTAAGAAAAATTCCTTAATTTTGTTATCACATTAAATATACTTTTGTCATGATGTGACACAAGTATCGATGAGGGGGTTCATTAGATTTTCTAATAATTGCTCCCCCTTAGCCACTGCTTTACTTAGAAATTGATGGGATTATCTGCATCGGAGGTCGACACAGATAAGATTGATGATTCAACTTTCTTTCCTTCCTTTCTCCAAATCATTTTCATTTCCTTTCTTGCTTCTTTCGGATCAATGATTTGATCATGCTTCTTCACTAGACAATTATTTTTTCTTCTTATGCAATTATTAACAAGGTGTTCCTAATTGGTGAACTTACGACAAACAACATTCTTCTTTCTATTCTCTCTTTCATTCAACTTATCTTCACACAAACTAACTTTATATCCGACCTTCTTGCACTTGAGACATTTTTCGGAGAATGATAAAGAATCATTCATTTTTCTTTTGCAATACTTTGCCTTATGACCAAATTTCTTGCAGGAATAACATACACCATTGAAAGATAAATGCCTTTTAGCATCATGTCGTTTGACAAGACTTCTTTCAGAATTGTTTCTTAGACCCTTGATTTGCCCATCTTTGCACTATGTCTTCTTATCAGTAGATTTCTTCGCTTTAGAACTTTGACCTTCCTTGAACCCTAAAACACTCTTATCCATTGCTGATCTTTGAGAAGTAATCAATTCATCAAGCATTGTTGAGCTTATCTTAAATTTATCTTCAAAACTTCTTGCCTTTTTCTAGATCAGATCTCAAGATTTTTGCTTCTTCCTCAAGCTTTATGCATTCATCCATCTTCCTTTTAATTTCAATTTCCTTAAATTCTTCAGTTCTTTTCACAAAGTTGAGTGCCATTGGATAGTCTTTTTAGAGAGATCTTGGTAGATCTTCAAAATTTGAGTAGTCTCTTCTCTTGCATTGTATGATGATCTAGAGAATCATAAAAACTTGATAGGAATACTAGATTTTAGGGGGTTCCTCTTTGTGGATTTGTATTTTAGGTTCAAATAGGAGCTTGTGGGTGCAAATCTAAGCTCACCATTGAGTTCAAGGTTTTTGAGAAAGTCAGTTTTCCTTTTGTTTTGTCCAAATTGGATATACGAGGCCAGATCTATGAGGGTTTGAAGTTGAAGAGTGGTTACCAGATCTGGTAGGTAGTTGCAATTTTGGAGCATTTTGGGTCAAATCTGACCTTGCTGTCATGTCTAGAAGGCCCCAAAACCCTAAGATCAACTGTCAAATCATCAAAATTTGAGCACTTCACCGAGGCTTGAGGAAAAAATTTCCCCTATTCGATCATCCGTACGACTGTATGACCATATGGTCGCTACAAGTTGACATAGTAGGGTACGGTCACAAAAGATCTAGTCTGTATGGTCAAACATTCAAATCGACTTTTAAAAAAAAATGATTTTTTTTTTCAAAAATTATATTGTGTCAACTATATGTTTTAAAAAAAATTATTAAAAAATTAAAAAAGGAGCAAAGTATAGGTCCGTAGACCTATATAGGTCTGTGAAACTTGTGGTACCCATTGGTACTGCATGAGCACAATGCTTGCCACATGGTGCACACTCACACAACCATGTAGGCCCCCAATGGGCCCCCTCTCTCCCGCAATATCTATCGAGAGGTGGCCGGAGCTTTAAAAATCTATAATTTATTTTTAAAAAAATCAGCACCATATAAAAATAATATTTTGTCTGTTCTAAGATTTTGCTGCCCATTAGCGAATATTCTATTGACAAGTGAAAAGATTCCTTTTGCACTCGAGTTCAAAATATTTTGACCGACATAAAGAATATTTTGTTGATGACCTACATACCATCAATTTTAAGATCATCGACCACTAACGTCAACACTACGTTAGTGGTGATGTCAACGACCCTTTACAATTTTTTACCCCCTCTCCATTTGAATTTTGTTTTTGGAAGGTGATTTTCAAATGCTTATAACTTGAGCTCAGGGCCTCCTTCTTGTGAGAAATTTATTTTGATTTGGGGTAGAATTTCATGCACTTCGCAGTGGTGCAGTTGGTTTTTGGTTTTGGTGCTTGGTTTTTGTAGAAATTATATATTCTCGTAGGTGTTGCTAAGCCATTCTCATTTTGGGAACTTCCAAGCCTTTTTTCTTGCTCCTACGATAACATTTTTGGGTGAATTTTTTTGAAAGTGCATATTTTTGTGTAATTTCATGTGGTGTGACCAAATTAATCCCATTCTACATAAAAATATTACTTTGAGCTTGTGGCCAAATTTGGCATATGTATGCACTATGATCAAGTCCAGTTTGCTATTTTTGGCAAGTGGTATTTGTAAATGCACTAAGTATAAAGTGCCAAATCATATATTTCTAGGGGGGATTCTTGATTGAGTGATTTGGGGGGTCTCTTGGTGCATTCTTTTGATCTATTTGTTTATGCTCTTATTCTTCCATGGATCATTCTAAGGTTCCTTTGCTAACATTATACAACTTTTTAAATTGGAATCAACATGCATGGAGTATTCTAATGACTGAATGCCACTCTCTATATGTTGAAACTAAGGTACCTGAACCAAGATATGTAGATAAAAAGATAAAGTGGATGATTGAACATACTTAAGCTCTTGGATGTCTTCGTAGCCTAGTTTCTCAAGATTTATTGTTTCAAATTGAATCATGTAAGGCTTCTCATGAAGCTTGGAACAAATTGAAAACATTGTATGGTACTACAGATGAAGTAAGATGTTATCAAATTGATAATGAACTAATGAGTCTTGATCTTTACAACATCCAGGACTACATCACTAAGGTTAATGATCTAAGAGAGCAATGCAAAGTATGCATAATTGATAAGGACATTCAATTGGTCTACAATACAATGAACAAACTTGGTCCTAATTATGCTGCTTTTATTTCTAGATTTCATACTCATAGGTTGACTATGGGGTCTACATATATTACACCTTGATTTGTATCATTTTTTCGAGATGTTAATCCATGAGCAACAAAAGCTTATATCGATGGGTATCATCAAGACTTCTAAATTTTAGGTATTATTGGCTAGTCAGGTGAAAGAATCAGATAAGAAATAGAAGAAATAAAAGAATAATCCACATTCAGATCAGCCAAAGAATAAATCCTCTTCTATGGATAAATCATATAAGAAGGAGAAGCCAATGTTCATATTGCAAGAATCTTGGACATGATGAATATTCTTATTATAAGAAGGATATTGATGAATTAAAACATCTTCTTAAGAAAAATAATATTGATCTACCTTCCAGAATACCTGAGTCAACTTCTTCTTCTTTAAAATAGTCTAATACAGACAAAGGTCATGCTAGTTTGGCTTCTACATCAGGGAATAAGGGGAAATATCTGTGTGCTATAGGTCTTGGATGAGGGAGATGAATTCTAGATTCAAGAGAATCTCATCATAGGGAATCTTTCCAATCTATATTCTCTTCTTTTGAGCCTTGTATTATGTCTCCTATTTTGATGGGAAACAATACATACATGAGTGTAATAGGGAAGGGATCTATTGATATTGGGGAGGGAACTTTCAATGATGTTTTGTGTTAACCTCATTTATCAAACAACCTTCTTTCCATCTATCAAATTACACATGGTGGAGATGGAAGGACTATGGAATTCACTCCTAATTCGGTTATCATTAGAGACTTGGAGAGTAGAGAGATTATTGCTAATAGGATGATTGATCATTCATCTTAGTTATACACCTTTGAAAATTTTACTTCTCATGATGATATTGTTCCTTCAACTATTGATCACACTTCTAGTGTGAACCATGATTCAAAGGAGACATTTGGCTTCTTGAACTTGGGAGTTCTCACATCGAATTCCATTCTTGAGCCTTATATTTCATCTCCTCCATCTACTATTACCATTGATGATGATTGTATTGCTACAAATATGGTCTCTTGTGATTCAGTGCAGTAAGATATTCATCGTCTTCCAACTACATTTACTTTAAATGCATACTTAATAGACATTGGTGGGTCGTTTATTGAGTCTCACATTTCAGATTTGGGAGACACCATTGATTGCATACATCTTCTCTTTGATGGAGATGATTCTTCTTCAGTTGTTGCGAGGGAATACTTTGACCCTCTTGTTCATTCTCTACACGATCATTTGGATACTTTTGGACAAAATTTGGACGAAGTTTCTTTATCTTTAGAGGAGACATATTTGTCTTTGGATTGTGTTCTACATTCATCTTTAAGAGATTCTGGTTTGACATCTTCAACTATGTGGCTTAGAACACTTATTTGGAGTGTGCGAAATTTTGACATCGACATGGAGACACTTGAGTGTAGTTCAAAGACATCACATATCATTCTTCTTCCCACATGTACCTTTTCAGAATGGGAAGATATCTTGCATATCATCTTGGTTTTGTTTCTTCCTAAGGGGAGGATTGTTGTTTAGCGAGATTGGATCATTTTCAACATTCAATGTCGAGCTTCTACTATTGCAGAAGACTTGCCATTGAGGAGGGGCTACATGGTCTCTCTTCTTCTCTCTTATGGGGGGGTCTTTTTCCTCATATGGGTTTTTTTCCTTCTCATTGTTCATTGAGATCATTTTGTATTTCATCTCTCTTTTGTGGAGGAGTTTTGTCCCACTTGGTTTTCCCCTTTTCTCCATTTGTGAGAGATTGCATTTACATTTGTACATGGGTACTTAACATGGCCTAGTAGTCGAGACCCATCTTTTCATCATTTGCATAATAATCTTCTCCCTAAGTTGCACTTAAGGGGGGGTGTTGGTGTTTATTCACATGTTAAGTTTACTTAGGTCCTAAGATTCTTTCTAGAAGACTTAGTTGTCATGTATAGATCTTATCTTTTTGAATTTTATATCAAGTTAGTTGTCTCATGTCATAGTATTAATACTCTTTTCATGATCTTGTCTAATCCTATGTCTCACCTTAGCTATATAACCAAGGGGTTCTCATACATTATATATTGAATTTTGGATACTCAATTCCATTGCAATATTGAGTATTGCATATTGATCTATTTGTGCTTTCCATTTGGCCTCTAGATATTGGGTGGTTATTTTCATAGCCAACTCTAATACCCATTCAAATTCTTGTACATGAGTTTTACCTCTTATTTTTAGGCAGAATGCAAGAAAAAGGAACTCATTATGAAAGATTCATGAAATGTGTATCATGAAGAGTGTCAAGGCATTATTACTGGGTTTAGATGTAATGAACAAGTGTATTTTTTATTTTATATCAAAAGTCTACAACAAAAAAGAGAAAATGTCTTGTCAAAACCCTATGACATTAGCTAAACCCTCCAAAAACCCTCCACATATCCCAATCCCGTTCAAAGAATGCATAGAGTAAAAGGATGTCAATGGGAGTTCTAGTCATAATGAGGGTTTGAATGTGGTAGATAGTGGGATATGATTTTCCCATGATAGTCCTTTCCCACTGCAAATTTGAGGATTTATATTTTTTGTCCATAAGAACCTTAAATGACATTATATTGATAGCTTTGGTAGCCTCTAAGTCTATGAATAATGATGTAAAAAAAATAACATTTAAAGACATGAGAAGATATTGCATAGTCAAACTACAAGACACAAAATTATGATAAAGGTTTATAAGGTGGGAGAATAGTCACAAATAATAATGTGCAATGACAATAAAATTACTAATGGATCAAAATTACTTCAAAGACAAAGGGATAGACTTAAGTAGAGATGCATGACCGAAGACATGAAAAAGATGGAAATAGGGTTGAATGAAGGATTAATGAAGGACTGGTGGAAAAACATAGACATGGAAAATAAGATGAATTCAAGGCTATTGTGATAATTCTATGATGTTGCATTGTCATATGAAAAAAGGACATGGGTTTGTTGTGATTAACTATATGCTCCAAGTAAGAAGTAAAGGAGTGGACAAAGATACAAGGTAGGAGGAAAATCTCATTTGGATTGAAGCATGCATAGCACAATGTTAGTCATACCAAACAAGAGCAAAAGACTAATGAGAATCTTGTAAAAACAAGTGCTCTATCACATATAAGTAACATTAGAGGTATTGAAAAGAGCTATAGGCTTGTCATAAAGAAGTGAATGACAATGTTAGTGATAAGAAAAATGACAATGTTCTCTCATAGTGTGACACTCTATGTGAGGACAAAATATGTGAATGATGAAAGGATATAAACCAAGGATTACAAGATATGAAAGGGTCTTGTCTCTTGTTGTTTCCATTCAAAAAATTAAGAAAAGATTAGAAAACAAAAAATATTTTTTGTTGCTAATATATAAAAAAGAATTAAAAAGCAAAACACAGTGAAAGAAAATCCTAGAGACTATGCAAAAGTCATGTGATGAAAATGTTTAGTAAAGCATTGTTTTGAACATAACAGTGGGAAAAGGGTGAATAACTAGAAGATGTTGAATTTCAAGAAAACCCCTGAGATAAGATGGATAAAAGTCACGAAGGGTATAGAGAATAGTTTTAGAAACAAGGTCTCATTCAATTTTTTTAAATCCTTGTTCAATATCAAAACCATAGATAGAACCCTTGGTGATAGTGAAATGGGTGATAGTGAAATGGGTGATAATATCGAAAGTTGCAGGATACAATGACGAAGATAATGTTTTACAAGGAAGGGTAGTCTAAATCATGGTTTGAAACAGTCACAAGAACATGCTAAAAAATTAAGGTGTTAAAATAATATCATCAAATACAATCTGTAGAACTGTGCTTTACAGGTCATAGGGATTGATGAGAACGATACTAGGTAAGGGACATAACATCTTATGAAGATGACAAAGTTTAAGTGCAAGGTGAAGAGCATTGTTCTTTTTTTGATGCAAACATGGAGATGAATGCATATCATTGATGAACAAATGGTGAGAATGCATGGAAAGGAGACCATAATATAATGTCATATGTGTCAGTATTTCTTCCTTAAGATTATCTGTCACAACCCTCTTTCTAGAACATTTGAGAAAGAAACTCATGATTATTAAGTTATGTTGGTTTGAAAATAATTATTAATTTTATTTTATGGAATTAAAGCTTAAAGAAAAAAAATATAATTTATAAATTAAACTATTTTAGATACCTTGAAAAGGTAAATAAATAAAATTTATGATGCAAAAATTTAATATGAATCATTTTCAATTATGAATGAAATAAATAAATTTCATTTAAAAAGTTGCCATATTTCTCTTCTTCAACCTTCTATTTTTTATTACTAGTAAACACCTTGTCTCCTACCAGTTAACTCAATTTTATTTTAGAATTTAAATCTTTCCTTATCAATTAACTACTCTTTCTTTTGGAAACTTCATTTTAAAACTACGCCTAAAGAGGGAAACCTCGTGTGCACCATTATCCATCCTTTTTTAATAAAAAAATCATTATTATCCTCTCATGAGTTAGAATGGAAAATTTCCTCTTCACTTCCCTGATCTTGGCCGTTGATTTTTACCACCAAATCTCGACCATCGAACTAGCATACATTTTCTATAAATATGACCCTTCAACCCCTTTCAAGGGGAGGAAAAATTCAGAATTCTTCGTAGTCAGTATTAATCATATTAGATTTTTCTTTTGCATGCAAATCAAAGTAATATCTTCTTAGAAAAATAAATAAATAATAAAACAAAGGAGGTGGAAGCAAGCACCAGATTGACCGAGGGAGGTTCTTAAGTTGAAGATTGACTCAACAAAGAAGGATTGAAGAACTTGCATCTCAGGTAGGCTCTCCAATCTTCTCTACAAAAGAACTTTTTTTAACGAAGGGTAAATTAAATTTTAGCTTGTTGGAAAATGTATTTAATTTTATACCAAGATTCAAGTCTTAAATCATTTTCCTTTTATAAAGAAAATATATTGTTTATGAATCAAACTAAAAAAAAAAATGCTCTTAAATATGTGATTTTATCTCAAATTAAATTCCATTTTAATTATTACTTTTTTCGTTTCCCTTAAAATTTATTTTCCCTTAAAATTTCAATTCTCTGATCTAAAAAAAATGTATATATATTCATAAATTAAGTTGAGTATAAAATTAAAAACTAAGTATATTAATATGCATTTAAATAAATGATCAAATGTTAAAATTTTAATAATGGTTCACATCAAACTTAGATTATAAAACAAAACTACATATTTTATGCCTTGATCCCGTTTAGAAGAAGGGTATGTAGGCAGTCTGGGAAACGAAGGATACTCCTAGTACCTCAGGCGTTCAGGGCTGGGGCTTAGGGAAAGTTTAGGATAATGATAAATTAAAATATTATCTAATAATACAAGAGAATTGCTTGGTCAAAAGGGGCTAAAAATATCTAACATAAAGATAAGATAAAATACATTCTTTGTGTACTTTGAAGGAATCATAGATGGATTCGCTTGACTCCCCAAGGCCTTAGGCCGAATTCTGAGGCGAGACTCAAGTTACATATTTGTTTGTACATACTCCTAAAGACGATGACCTTGGTGCACTTCCAAGGGGAGTGTAGTCTTTAGTGAGTGACTCAAGACCCAGATGGTCCTGATGAGTCTAAGTCTCTGGCCAGAGCACATTCCTATCATTTATGGATAGATGCCTACCCTACTTGGGTAGATGCCTATCTTGGATGGATAGATGAATTTTGTCCTGTATGGACAAATACCTAACCCGTATGGTTGGATGTCTGTCCCAGATGGATGGATGCCTATCCCATATGGATAGAAGTACCTGAGTATGGAAGTGGATGAACACATAATAAGATAATAATCAAGAAACAAGAAAGAAAAAAATCAATGGAAATTTGTGGATTATTAGTATAGGTTGTTACATGTGGTATTAGAGCAAGGTTCAGAATCTAGGCCTTGGACCTACTACGACTTGCGTAGATTAAAAATGCATAATATTTTTGAACTACAAATTGAACCTTTTGTGAAACTTATTTTCATTTTTTATTTTTTTTCTAACTTGTCTTATTGTATTATTATTTCCTACTTGTGTATGTGGACTTCAAATTTAATTTGACCTTGATAGATTCTTGGATTTTTATGAGGAGTTTATTTGACTTATTTTTGAATATTTTGATATATATATTTATGACCTTGGATTTATTGTTGAAATTTGATATTACTTAAACTTTATGCCTTAATGTTTGGATAAGATACCTTTATACCTTTTTGATATAACTTGTTGATTGAATTGATATATTTTATTTTTACACCTTATTGTTGAAGAGAACACATTTCATGATTTATTTATTTTTTCTATGCTTTTGACTTATTGTCAAGAAATGGATATGTTTTGAGACTTATTGGAAAGTACATATTTTGAGAGTTAATGTATTTATTATTGTTAGAAAATATATATATTATGATTTATTGTTAGGAAGTAAATACATTTGATGGTTTTTTGCTTGAATGAAGTATATTTTATGACTCATTGATGAAGAACATACATATTTTTGACTTAATCTTGATTTTATACATTTTGAATTACTGTGGAATGGACATATTTTGGGTCTTATTGTTGAAACAAATATTTATTTTAATTGATGTTGTTCTCATCTTGAGATGATTATGTTTGAATATTTTAATTTACACCATATATCTTTTATTACAAATAAATTTGATAAATGATGACATATATAAATGAATAAGTTAAAATAGTAATCTCTAGATAATGAGACCCAATAAAAGAATCTCGATTGATGAATGTTAACTTTCGTTTGGCACCCATAAGTGCATCAGGATGATGCACAATGTAAGGGGGAGGATGTCACAACCCTCTTTCTAGAACATTTGAAAAAGAAACTCATGATTATTAAGTTATGCTGGTTTGAAAATATTTTTTTTTTTGGTAAAAGGCATTATGCCTATATATATTAATATTTAAAATTTTAGATTTTTACAAAAAATAAGATTTCCTAGAGGCTCTTATCGGCCAGGAGTACCACTTTTAGTGACAAAATACATAAATTCAGGAGTGAATGAAACTATCTGCCCAATTTCCCTTACTAACATTTTACAGATGCATTTTATGCTTATAACACCCCAGATACAAAATTTCATCCCATATATAATATTCCTAAAAACTTAACTAAAAACCCTAGAGATTGCTACTACTTTATGCAGAAGATAAAATTTAGCTGTCAAAAGCAAGCCTACTCCTCCATCCGATCCAATTGTACTTCATTTTCATCTTGGAATTCTTGCAAATCCCCTACACCTGATTGTGAAGGCAAAGCAAAATTCAAATTTGGGATTTCTGCACGCTGACACTGAGGAGAGCTTGATGCATTATCTTGCATTACTAGAGCAACATCAGGAGAAACTGGATAAGCATGAGCGACAACAATTGAGGGAATAATTTCATGATGTTCATGTGACAGAAATACCAAAATGGCATTAATCTTTACTCTAATCCTGTCAGCTAAATCAATTCCAATTACACCCACATGTCTATCTAGAGCTTGCTATAGATCCCTCGAATTCTGTAACTCTAGAGTATTTTTGATGGCATTATAAAATAAGACATGTGCATGCCTATGTAAGAGGAAATGGCGTGGGAAGAGACCACCAACATACCCTTATCCTCTCCAAAGATCATAGTTTTGAACCGCCCTCAACAAAGCATTATCTTGCAGGTATATTTCCTTAATCATCTTACTGATTATCGACTTAAGAAGTGGAAAGGATTGCAACAAGTCAAATGCATTTGAAACAAAAATGGAAAGCAGTTGAGATGGGAAGATAATTCGCCTTTCCTGAGGATAAAGTATCTCATCCCCAATTACCCGCTTCACAGATTTGCGAAATTGCAAACAATGTACCTTGAAAATCTAATGGAGATGCTCATCTTCAATACTGTTGGAGAAAGGAAACTCCCATTCTTGCACTGGAAAACACACCTTGTAATTGCATGGGAAATACTTCATTAGGGACCTCCGACAACTGCTACAACCTTGAACTCCCAAACAAATTTCACCCTCAACACTGGAAGAAACTTTTGGATGCATTACAAAAAGCGTCGCCTACCAAAGCTTTAACAATGAAAACAACTTTGAGATGTGATAAATAACTTGGGAGAGTGTATAAATCACATCGTTTGCACACTTGGCAGCAAAATGACGCTTAGCCAGCATAGATATGAACATCCTTGTGAGATACCGCCAACCTAGCTTATCAAGATTAGCACGAGTAAGCTGAATCTCATGCTTGAGCATTAAAACCCTGTTATCATTCCAAAATGTGGCTCCTACCCCTGTAGGAAACTATTAGAGAAACTTGCATTCATATAAAATTGTTAGAAAAAAACACTTTTTGAATCTTGAGTTGGCGTCAAGCTTGGAGGATATATCCTTCCACATTTTCTTCCCAGACAATTTTAGCACCCGGTTAATATAACTTTTTTTGCAACCTTTGATAACTTTATCACCTTGTCATTGTACCCTTCCACCAAATGATTTAAAAGCGAGCGACCAAAGCATACACATGAGAAATAAGTTCTCATAGATTTGACATATAACATTATAGGCATTGTTGTCCTAACAATTGTACCATCCTCCAAGCATATGAAGACCAAGACATATGTTAGGCTTTGGTTATAATAAAGTTGTAACCAAATTACAACCATTATATTATACTTTTTGCTTGAACTATAGCTGCCAAATTGGGGAATGATGAAATAGATGTAATCCCTTCTGTGAATTCAAAATCTTGACAATCACAATTCATGTTTGCTAGACAATCTGCCAACTGATTTCCTTCGTGATAAGTATGGGATACTAACAAAGACTGGAAGTGCTCAAATAACGAACAAACTTTTTGAAGGATGTAACTAAGCTGCCAATTCAGGATATTCTTTTCTTTACATGTATTTATTATTAGTAGTGAATCACCTTCAACATGTAAATTCTAAATGCCAAGTTTAAAAGCCAGATTCATAGCATATAGCAGAGCTTGGGCCTCTTCCAAATTATTTGTTCCATAGGGGAGTTGGATAGCTTTGGCTGCAATTAAATTACCCATACAATTACAGACACAAATACATGCACCTGAACAACCCAAATTACCACGAGATGCACCATCAAAATTCAACTTGTAGAAACCTGAAAGAGGAGGAAGCCATTTTATCTTTTTTTTGTCTACCTTCTGATTTAGAGGATGATGTAAACTGCCTTTAATTGGAAGCACAATATATTTCCATTCTTTCAGGATGCCAATATCCCAGTTTGTAAAATGAGAAGAGACCTTTTTATGAGTTAGCACATATGAATTTGTCACCTCAGAAATTTCTTTCTCTATTGATGATTGAATTTGTTCAAGCGAAGATATTTCTTTCCTAAATATTCTTCTATTCCTCTCCCACCAAATATTCCATATTAGAACTGCTGGAATAATTTTCCAAATACAAGAAAAAAAAGGTTGATTTAAAAAGAACCGACCAACTAGTGAACAAATCCTAGAGGGTTCTTGGAAGAATGAAATAACAATTTAATAGTTTCTTTTTGATGAAATCCCAACAAGCCTGATAATAAGAGCATTAAACAAAAAGATGATCCACACTTTCAAATACTTCACCACACAAAATGCATTTAAAAGGATCAGTTACCCCTAACTTGGCTAGCTTATCACTTGTCAAAATTTTGTTTCTTAATGCTAACCATGTAAAACTACCTACTTTTGGAAGCACCATTGGGTTCCAACATAAAGAATAAGCCCTCTGATTTTGAGTTTGCATAGCCCCTGACACTATTTCTTTGTAACCCTATTTGACTGCATAGTGCCCATTCTTTGAAGGTGCCCAAATTATTCTATCCCTTGAATTTGAAATGATTATCATTCTACCCAAGAGGATACTTTTTAGGAATTCCTCGCCATCATATTGTGAAGACCCGCACCCCCTTTAAGTTTTTTTGAGCACATTTTGTCCAATGAAATTAAAGGCAATTTCCTTTGATCATCTATATTGCCCCTCCACAAAAAACTTCTGATGATCTTTTCAATTTGCAAGTTGATTGTTTTAGACCTGCCTTTAAAACAATAAAGAAATAGTTAGGAATTGAAGCCAAGATAGATTTGATCAACAATATTCTTCCTGAAAGAGAAAGCTATCTAGCTTTCCATGACAATATTCTAGCCTTAATTCTTTCAATTACCTTTCCCCAGTATGAGACTTTATTTACACCCATGAAAAAAGGAACACCCAAATATGTGCAAGGAAGTTCTATAATTTGAAAGCATAACAACTTTACTAATCTCCTTTTAATAGAAGCAGTAGTTTTGAAAACATACACCTTAGATTTGGTTGCATTTATCTTTTGACTAGAAACCAAAGAGTATTTTTCCATTATTTCCTTGATTTGAGAAGCTTCTTTCAGAGAATATTTTCCAAATAAAATGGTATCATCAACAAATAATGAGTGTGTGATAGAAATATTTATGTGGGGAATACTAATACCCTGCCAAAAACCTTGAGAATGCACCTTATAAATGGATATGTTCAATGCTTCTTCCATTATAATGAATACAACAAGGGATAACATATCTACTTGACAAACTCCCTAGGTTGAGCTAAAGAAACTAGATGGAGAGCCATTAATAATGATAGAGAATTTTTCCCTAGATAAACATGAAAGGATCCATTTACACCATTTATTGTTGAAACCAATTTTTTTGTAAAAATTGCATTAAGAATACCTAGTTCACTCTATCGTATGCTTTCATCATATGAAGCTTAATGATAAAAGATGACAACTTAAATTATTTAATAGAATGCAAGACTTCATGTGTTAATATAGCACCCTCCACTGTTTCTCTTCCTGGCACAAAACCACCTTGTTCTTGGGAGACATTTTTTGAAATGAGAGGTTACAACCTAAGGTAAATTGCCTTTGTGAAGATCTTGTAGACAATATTGCATAATGAAATGGGTCTGAATTCTACAAAAGACTTTGGATTATTAACTTTTGGAATTATAACTATATTTGTGGTGTTGAACCGTTTCAACATAGTTTTGGAGTTCTTCTTGAGTCTTCTAATGCCATTAGAAGATCAAAGCCAATAAAATCCCAACACTTCTAGAAGAAGACAACTGTAAATCTATCTGGACCAGGCACCTTGTCAGGAGACAAGGAAAAAACCACTCTCTGTAACTCTAGCTTTAATAGATCAACATTATCATCCTCATCAATTAACTTTGGCACTGCCTCCAACAACTCTTGAGTCCTTACATCAGATTTAGGCGACTGACTTACAAAAGCAGATATTAAATTAGAAAAGAACTTTACACCTTCATTTTGAATGTCAGTTTCCTTCGTGAATTCTACTCCTATGGAATTGTCTTGAATTGAGAGGACTGAATTTATGGCT
This sequence comes from Sequoia sempervirens, assembly GCA_007258455.2. Taxonomy (NCBI): domain Eukaryota; kingdom Viridiplantae; phylum Streptophyta; class Pinopsida; order Cupressales; family Cupressaceae; genus Sequoia; species Sequoia sempervirens. Next base: position 35,721 of record VDFB02278302.1, on the reverse strand, counting down.
TTCTTTACTTGAGTAGAAACATGAACAAACTTTGTGTTACGGTCCCCTTATCTTAACCATACCTCCCTTGATTTTTGTCTCAAATAGATTTCCTCTCTTGCAAGAAATTCTACCCATTCCACCTGTAGCTTCCTTTGCTGCTCATACAATGAAGTTTCCAGACCTTTCAAAATAATAATTTCATTAATTGTTGATAACTACTTAAAAACTTGATCCTTTTGTTGAAAAATGTTCTTGAAAACTTACACATTCTAGATTCTGATCTGTTGCTTGATATACATTAGTTTCTTACAAAACCGAAACATATTGGACCCTTTCACATATGGAGAACTTATCCACCATTGACAAAGAAAAGGTAAAAAATATGGATGCCTGAACCACATCTTCTCAAATTTGAATGATGATTTTCTCTTTGGATAGGAATTTGAAAGTGAGACATCCATTGAAATTGCATAGTGATCTAACCCAGTTAGGGGTAGAATGTCAGACTTCAAGATAAAACCACATGTTATCCAACTTGGAGACACTAAGAATCTATCCAAGCACTTCACAATCTGTAAAAAATCCCTTCTTCTATTTGTCCATGTAAATTTACCCTTTTCTGGCATTATATCAATTAGTGCATTGTCATGGATAAAGGCTGCAAAACCCTCCATTGTTTTTGGAGGTGGATAGATACCTCCTTTTTTTCCTTGGAGTGAAGTTATTGCATTAAAATCACCCACTATGATAACCTTATCTTCACCTATATCATCTAACCCTTGCATAATAGCTTCCCAAAGAGACTTTTTATCTATAGTAGTAGATGGATTATAGCCATTTATTAGCCAGAACTTCACATCAAAGTTGGATAATTTCATTAGCTTTCAGTTCTTCTCATTTTTAACTTCCTCCATTGCAATAGTTTTGGCATTCCAAAAAGAAACTAAACGACTAGATGCCCCTTGTGCTGGTCAGAAAACTGACTTCCATTTTAGCCATTTCTTAATAGAAGATGCATATGCTGACTCAAATAGTTTAGATTCCTGCAAGAGTATAATATCTGCTCCACAAGCATCCAATCGATGCTTAATTTGAGCTCTTTTGTTAGAGGTATTAATGCCTATGACATTCCAAGACAAGAGCTTCATTGCATTCAAGGAGAGCAACATGCTCTCCTTGGATGTTTACTTGCAGATAATGTAACACTTCCATCAAGAGTTTTTTGTATCCAAGCTTCAATCTCCTCTTTTAGCTTACTGGCCTTAGATTTCCTTCCCCTTTTACCTGGTGAATTTTTAACTACTTCTTGAGAGCTCAGAGACTGTGAGATTGAAAAAGTTTGTGAAAAATCAAACTCCTCCACTCTATTAACTAGAGCCTCTTTAGTTTCATCTAATTCCTCCACTTTTTCCATTGATTGAATTATGGGAGACTGCGGAACTAAAAATGCTTCAAATTGAGAATTCTTATCTTCTTCATTCAAAATATCATCTACATTTTCATCAAATAGATCAAATCCTACTGAAAAAAGGATCTTTTCAACTAATCCCTCCAAATCATCAGAAAATCCCAAATGATTCCAACTATTAGACTTAAACTGGTCAGATCCCTCGACATTTGACCATGTCATGTGCCATGAGATTTTTGAAAAAGACTAATTTCCTAGTTTGCTACACATTTTCCTATAGTATTGTTTGAAAAATGCTGAGAAATATGTATAAATTCTCTACTAAACATCAAATTTTTAACTATTTCATCTAACTGATGGAATGAAACAGCCAGGAGAGGAGGGACATACAAATTCAAAGACTTTGACAAAACCTTGACTTGTAGATTTTTCTTATTGAAGGAAAAACCATGAAAGCATAAGGATTGATTATAATTACATAAAGCTTTCTTAAACTTACCATTGAGTGCTAGAGATAATGGTTTTGCAACTATATTACTTTCCATCAATTGATCAACAATCAAGTTATTGATATCCTTCTTCTAATTTACTTGAAACATTGAAATATGGAACTTGGCAGGAACAATTTTTTTTCTAGCTTAGTCCTTTCAGACAAGATATGAACAAACAAACTATTCTTAACCTTCTCCTTCTAAATGACCACTTGAGATTCTGGAGAAATGACTTTCTCCAACTCTTGACAACTATTGCTAGAATGTCCCAAATCATGACCTTTAGCGTAAACATTTCCCGAAGTCTCCACTAGAACATTTTGAATCCATTTACCATACTTTGACATTAAATGGATTTGAGTTGGGAAATCCTTTATGGAATCCAACAAAACACAAACCCTGACGGCTTTGAAGGATCTCCGAAGAAAACTTTATCATGCTTAAGGAAGATCCCTATGTGATTAGCCATTATTTCTATTAAGCTCAATTCCCTATATTCAAGAGCAAGATCTTGCAACTGAATCTGAAAGGGGTTTAACTTGATGGAAAAATCTTCCGGTTTGAAATTTGGAGACCAGGGTTGCAATATTAAACCAAACCCCTTAAAAACACAAGATTTCACTTTATAAATAACATCTCTATGAATTTTTTCATGAAAAAGCACAATAAAAATACCCTTTGCTTTATCTAGATAAAAAAATTTGCTAACCCCTTCCCATTCTTCAAAAAATAAGTCTCGTAGAGAGTCTAAATCAAGTGTGAGTTGCCAAAACTTACAGATTAATGCTCTACTATGGAGATCTTGGACTTGAGGATTTGAAAGTTCTTTTGAGAATGAAATCTTAACAATACCTTTTTGATCTATATTTTGTACTTGAACGACTATTTGTTGTTGATCACCAACTGGTACTTTCACCCATTTTTTCTTTGATAAATCTTCATTTTGAAACTCCTTTTGTTTCCATTGTAAAACCAATTTTTTCTTACGTTGTGCAGCCTTTTTTGCTCTTTTCTTATTAGCATTCTTCTTCTTTTTCTGTTCTTGCAAAGATGTCGAACCCCCTTAAAGAACCCCTTTCTCTTTGTTCTGTTGAATCCAATCCTTTTCCTGATCCTTTTTCCTTTCATATTCAGGTTTGTTTTGAAGCATACCCTTTTCCTGATCTTTGTGCTTTTCATGATCTGCTTTCTTTTGAACAAAACCCTTTGACTGAGCATTTTGATTTCTTTGCAACCCAAGCTTTTGACAGTCCGTTTTTAAAACCTTGTTGTTTCGAAAATGTACCTGTTGATCATTTGGATTGAAGGGAACACCTCTTTGGTTTGGTACAATGCATGTAAAATGTTTCTCTTGAGGAAGAGCGTCATTTTTTGCTAAAACCCTAACAAAAGATGACCTTGTATACTTATTTGACCTAAGATTAGATTCAAATTCTATGAAGAAGTGATTTAAAAACCTTGAATTTCTTTCATACTGACATTTTTCCACTACTTTTTGACCTTTCCTTGGAAATTGATATGATCCGTCATCTTCACATGTGTCAAAAATCTCATGTTTGTCTCGAACCAAGCATCTAAGAGAACGAAAAGGAACCCGATTTGGATTTGCAAATTTATGCCTAACAATGTTTGACCCATGCCTTGCATGTTGCCAAGATTGATTCCCAGCGGGTCTACGATGCTGAGACAACTGCTTACCATAGCCTTGAGGGCCACATGGATTAGGAAGCCTATCCCTTTCAGAAAAATAGTCGTTAGGCTGCCATTTTCACTGTCATTTTCTTTTGGTTTGCCAATAATTATTAATTTTATTTTGTGGAATTAAAACTAAAGGAATTTTTTTTTATAAATTTATAAATTAAATTATTTTAGATACCTTGAAAAGGTAAATAAATAAAAATTTATGATGCAAAAATTTAATATAAATCATTTTCAATTATGAATGAAATAATAAATAAATTTTATTTAAAAAGTTGTCATATTTCTCTTCTTCAACCTTCTATTCTTTATTATCAGTCAACACCTTGTCTCCTATCAGTTAACTCAATTTTATTTTAAAATTTAAATCTTTCCTTATCAATTAACTACTCTTTCTTTTGGAAACTTCATTTTAAAACTACGCCTAAAGAGGGAAACCTCATGTGCACCATTATCCATCTTTTTAAATTAAAAATTCATTATTATCCTCTCATGAGTTAGAATGGAAAACTTCCTCTTCGCTTCCTTGATCTTGACCATTGATTTTTACCACCAAATGTCGACCGTTGAACTAGCATATGTTTTCTATCAATACGACCCTTCAACTCTTTTTTTTTAACTGCAAGAATCGATTAGGTGTCTGTCCCCCCATAAACTACAGTGCGCTTGGTAAAAAAATTGCATGTGACCAATGGCGTGGTGCAACACGCCCTCCGATACCATGGGGAAGGTGGGGAGATTAGACCTCGTGACCTCTTTCTTGCTACAGGATGCTTTAGCCAATTGAGCTAGGCCCACCGCCCCAACCCTTCAACTCCTTTGAAGGGGAGGAAAAAATAGGAATTCTTCATAGTTAGTATTAATCATATTAGATTTTTCTTTTGCATGCAAATTAGAGTAGTATCTTCTTAGAAAAAATAAATAAGTAATAAAACAAAGGAGGTGGAAGCAAGGACCAGATTGACTGAGGGAGGTTCTTAAGTTGAAGATTGACTCAACAAAGAAGGATTGAAGAACTTGCATCTCAGGTGGGCTCTCCAATCTTCTTTACAAAATAACTTTGTTTAAAGAAGGGTAAATTAAATTTTAGTTTGTTGGAAAATGTATTTATTTTATACCAAGATTCAAGTCTTAAATCATTTTCCTAATATATTATTTATGAATCAAACTAAAAAAAAATGCTCTTAAATGTGATTTTATCTCAAATTAAATTCCATTTTAATTATTATTTTTTTCATTTCCCTTAAAATTTCAATTCTTCGATCTAAAAAAAATTGTATATATATTCACAAATTAAGTTGAGTAACTAATTATATTAATATGCATTTAAATAAATTATCAAATGTTAAAATTTTAATAACAGTTCACATCAAACTTAGATTTGAAAACAAAACTACATATTTTTACACCTTGATTCCATTTGGAAGCAGGGTATATAGGCAGTCTGGGAAATGAAGGATGCTCCTAGTACCTCAGGCATTCAAGGATGGGGCTTAGGGAAAGTTTAGGATAATGATAAATTAAAATATAATCTAATAATATAAGAGAATTGCTTTGTCAAAAGGGGCTAAATATCTAACATAAACGTAAGATAAAATACATTCTTTGTATACTTGGAAGGAATCCCAGATGGATTTGCTTGACTCCCCGAGGCCTTAGTCCGAATTCCGAGGTGGGACTCAAGCTACATATTTATTTTTACATACTCCTAAAGACGATGACCTTGTGCACTTCCAAGGGAGTGTAGTATTTAGTGAGTGACTTAGGACCCAGATGGTCTCGATGAGTCTAAGTCTTTGGCCAAGAGCACATTCCTATCCTTTACGGATAGATGCCTACCCCGCTTGGGTAGATGCCTATCTCGTATGGATAGATGAATTCTTATCTTGTATGGACAAATGCCTAACCCATATGGTTGGATGCCTGTCCGAGATAGATGGATTCCTATCCCATATGGATAGAAGTACTTGAGTATGCAAGTGAATGAACTCATAATAAGATAATAATCAAGAAACAAGAAAGAAAAAAATCAATGGTAATTTGTGGGTTATTAGTTTGGGTTGTTACATTCTCCCACACCCTACACTAGTACAAAAACATCAATATATGATTAAAAAAGCTATTAAAAACTGTATATAAATGACTATACATGGTCACGTGACCATTATTAGTTTATTGTCAGTCATTTATAATGCGACCGAATTGATGACTAAACCATTTTTAGTCATTTATTGGTTGTTTTGATTGATTGATTTGGTAGTATATTTAGTGGTTAATTTAGTCATTGATTATTGTAAACTGGTCACTTATTTAGTCATTTTTTATTCAATGATATATTTAGTCATTAATTGTTGTTAACTGGTCACTTATTTAGTCATTTTTATTCACTGATTTCCATCCATTGGTAGTGTATTTAGTCATTAATTTTAATCAATTTGGTAGTTTATTTAATTGTTTTTGTTTGTTGATTTCTATCAACTCATAGTATATTGATACATTGTTTATTAATTGCATAATCATTATATTTAGTCATATTTATTCACTGCTATGTCTATTGGTAGTATATTTAGTGAATCGGTAGTTTATTTAACTATTTTTGTTCACTTTTTTTGCCTAAAAGTGTTGGAAATGAGACAATTCTTTTGAGGTTTAAACATAAAACATAGAAAAACATAATCAATCATTCATTTGCACATAATGAAATAGTTATTAAGAAGACAAAATACTAAAACTTTATTGAGAAAAGGCATTCTTACAATAGATACAAGACTTAAATATGTGACTTTGCTTTGAAAAATGTGTTACAAAGTGTGTTTCTCAGTGTTGTGACTAAGAAAACTGAGTTACAATGCTCTATTTTTTGTTTATACAGCTCCAAAACATGAAAGAACTACTTGAAAAATGAAGCCTAAGGGTCCTATATCTCATTCCATACATGAAGCCTAAGGGTCCTATGTACATCTTGACTTCCTTCACTCACAAGATGCTCTAAAAATTGTGTCAACAATCGAAGCCGGTTCTTGGAATAAACAAAAACAAAACAAGAACTGTTAGCTTAATATAAACCTTATGGAAATTGAAAAATAACTTTGGAGATTTTATACATTACCTTTTTCTCGCATTCTTCAACAAGGGGTTCAACAGGAAGGAGAGAACAAACAAAAAGAATAAGACCTTTGATGAAGTCCTTGGGACAATCATCATCAAGCAATTGACCAACAACTAAAGGAGCATTATCAATTTAGTAAAAAAATCATCAATTTCAAAGATCATCAAACTTTATAATGTTAAGTACTAAGAACATAATATGCTCATATTTTAAGTGCACCTTCAACAACATCATAGTCATAATCAAGATTCTCTTGTTCCAGTAGTTTTCCCACTACAACAACACCATTGACACCAACATTGGAAGTAATTATATGTATAGGAGACTTCAAAAAATAGAAAAAATGAATGATTAAACATTGAGATAAAGCCTACTTCTAGACATAAACAAAAGAAATTCTAGGTTAGTAGTTTATACCTTCAATGCATTATGAATTATTTGAACTCCAATCTTTTGGTCAAAGTTGGTTGTAGGAATTTTATCAAGCTCTTTTGTTGCATAGAGAAGAGCAACACCACCACCTGGAATGTATCTTCGAGTAATCATAGAGCTATAAACTTCCTAAAAAAATATTACCATCTCTAATGCTTTACTAAAATTTACAAATTTGTTTACCTGGTAAAATTCCCTTCTCTACTGCTGCCTTCATTGCATTCAATGCATTAGTGACTCTTATCTTTTTTCTCTCCAACTTAAAGCTCACTAGCTCCTCCAATCTAAATTAAATAAAAAAGACCATCAAAAAAATTTAGATACAATGTATCATCCTAATTTGAAAATATTGAAAATTATCTTTAGACAACTGATCATAATTTGATTATAAGTTAAACCTTGAGAACAACTCCTCCTGATAGCTTTTCCAACCCCTCTTGGAGATTTTCTTTTTCATAATTAGACATGTGCTTGCTTCAATATTAGTACAGATCTATGACCAAATATTTTGTTAGCCATGGCAAGCATACCAACAAAAATCTCTTATCAGGTCTATTGTCACCAAACATTATAGTCTTGCAAAAATATTATCACGCTTCATTCTAATAAAAATCAACTACTCACATCTCTCTTCAATTGATTTTTATTCACCACCTCCATCAAGAATTATAGTATCATCCTTAGAGATAGTCACCTAGAATAAAGAACAACTAATCTTATCATACAACAAAATGTTAAAATGACAAAAAGAATTTGAGTAACAACACAACAAAAACCTTTTCCATAGATGACAACAACAGTGTACACCTATATACAAGGATACTACTATGTTTACCTAACTTCTTAGCTATTCCAAGCATGAAAAATTCTACTTTGTCAAGCTTCATACCAAGATCCTCTGATATGACCTGAAGATAAATACCCGCCATAAATACTTTTCCTTAAGAAGTGGAGAAAACAAAATGGAAAAATACATGCAAACTAACTCAATTGAGAAAAAAATTTGGTTCAATAGGTGTCACACATGAAGAAGCCAAACTTGCATAACAAACAAGAAACTCCAAAGCCAAAAAGAGAGTAGATACATAGAAACATAAACCTAATCTATCCACCAGTAAGTACAGTAAGATCTTGCAAGTTATTTTTCCTATTTTCACCAAAACCAGGGGCCTTAATAGCACAAACCTGATTCAGACACAAATATATTTTTAAAATGCTAAGGATTTATAATTTAAAGTTACAAAATAATTAAAAAGGTAAACAAGAGTTAAATAGAAAAATCCACCAACCTTCACCCCTGCACAAAGCTTATTCAAGATCAAAGTAGCCAATGCTTCACTCTCTACATCCTTTGCTACAATTAGAAGAGGCCTTTGTTTCTGTGATAAATGCAACGAGAAATTATCTTATTTGTTTGTAATCAAATATTGACTAAACATAGCTAGATATCCTAAGAATCATAAATCAATCCAAGACACCACAAGACCTCTATCACATGAATATTGACAAATTCACTCAACCTTCAAGTGTCAATGATCTTAGTTAGAGCATACTACCGTCCAAAGCAAAACACACTCCAAGAACACAATAATACAATGACATTATGTAGTACTGTGATTCAATTCTCTTCTCTGTGCACAAGTAAATGCAACACAATGATCTTCACACTTATGATAATCACAAACCCTTAACAATAATAAAATGCATTCACATGAACATTTTCATAACTTGAACACTATTATAGGTGTTTACACAATACATTCACACTCAAACAAACTTTTGTCACCTGAACATATTTAGTCCATTGTAAGGAAACCATGAATAATGCAAAAACAAAACCATTATATATCCTTCTCCTCGGTCATTTGAATCTCTCTCTTAATGTATACACTTGGCAAGAGTATTAGAACACTATCTTCTAAACCCTCACTATGAATTTTCTTGACAGAGGTATTGAACCATTTTTTTTCCCTAAATCCTCATTGTGAATTGCAGAGTCATTGAGTCATTTTTTTTTAGCCTCTACCTCGTGCTCAAGCCACACTTATATAATGATCAAAACTCTGATCAAGTTCATTAAACCCTTGCACCAACATGGTTACCCAAAAACTTGTATGTGACTGAAAAGAATTTATGCCCACGAGTAGTAACTATTTTCCATTCCTATGAAAGAATCTTCTTTTCTTCAATTGATGTTCCAATATTTAAATGGTTATTGTTATACACCAAAATGAATGAAACTAAGAAAACTATGCATCAAAGGAAGTTATGAAACCAAATCAATAAAACAACCATGTCACTTGCACTGTGCACCATATGGTAGCCTTTGTCAAACATTACAAAACCACTAGCATAGCACCTTAGTCACTATAAGGCCACAATTATTTTTGATATGAAATGATATGATTGTAGAATGTGCACAAAATGGATTTTGTAAGGAAGCTCTCAAAATATTTGAATTAATGAAGCACTCTGGAACACCGACATTGTAAACTTTGATTGTGTTCTAGATGCATGCAATCATGCAGGTTTAGTGGATGAGGGTTGCACATACGTCACACGTCAGTAACACTTATTTCATTACATATATAGTTGATCATTAGGTGTGCATGGTTGACCTTCATGCCAATCCTAGCTATCTTGAGGACACCCTAAACATTATTACTAAGATGCTAGTTAAACCTTTGGTGCCTATGGATCATATATGAATATAGGTTGAGTATTCCAACAACACTGCTTTTTTAGTTGGATCCTAAAAATGCTGCAACTTATGTTCTTCTCTAAAACATCTGTGTAGAAGTGGGTAGGTGTGGTGAGATTCAAATAGTAAGGATATTGATGAATGATAAAGGAATTAAAAAGATATGTGCATGTAGTTGGATTGAAGAGCATAAAATGGTACGTGCTTTTTTGTGTAGGAGACAAATCACATCCACAAACATGGGAGAGCTATGAAAAATTGGAGAAATTGGCTTTGAAAATGAAGGCAACATGGTATTTCCAAATTCAAGATTTTACTTAATGCTTTGGAATAGAAGAAAAAATAATCATTTATCTACCACCATAGTGAAAAGTTAGCAATTACATTTGGTTTGTTAAAAATGGCCCCTAGTACAACTATTAGATTTTTTAAGAACCTTCGAGTATGTTCTGATTTTCACACTGTATCTAAATTCATCTCCAAGATTATTGCAAGAGAAATTATTCTGAGAGATGTGAACCATTTCCATCATTTTAAATAGGGACAATGTTCTTGTGGAGAATGTTGGTGGTGCTAAATGAAATAATTTGAAAAATAGGCTTGCACTATAATAATGTGCAATACATTGGATATCCAGTACTAACGAAGGGACATCCATCAAAGCATAACAACAAGGATTTTTTTGTCATACGTTGTAGTTACAAGTGCCTTGCTAGACATACATGAAAATGTGGAAGCATAGACAAGGCAAGTGAACTATTTCAAAAAATGCCTCAAAGAAATGTGATATCATGGAATGTCGTGATCAAAGGATATGTTCAAAATGGGTTTTTCTAAAAAGTCCTTAAAGAAAATGCAACCAGTGGGTGTAAATCCCAACTCCTCAACCTGTGAAAGCATCCTTCCTTCCTGTGTGTGAATTGGAGCTTTGGATGAGGATATGAACATCCATCAAAAGCATATTTGGAAGTGGATTTTTATCAGATATTGTAGTTGCAAGTTCCAATTCAGATCACCAAAGCCTTCACAAAAACTTTTGTACAACCACCACAACACCACACGATTGTTGTTAGGCCTTCGTGGTGTTGTAGGAAAAGCATGTTGAGTCACTCGCTCTCCCACAAACTCTTCAAGTCATGTCCACGGGAGAGCAGGTGACTCAACATGCTTTCCCCGCATCATCGCGAAGGCCCAACAACAATCGTGTGGTGTTGTGATGGTTGTGCAAAAGTTTTTGTGAAGGATTTAGTGATCCGAAGTGGAACTTGCAACTACAATATCTGATAAAAATCCACTTCCAAATATGCTTTTGATGGATGTTCTGCTGTATTTACATTTTCATTTTAGAGCCAGTTTTATTACTTTTGCAAATCAAATAAACAATGGAAAGCATGAAACAGGTCATCCTGGAACTATAGCGCCACCATACATTGAAAATAATTATTAAAGTTGGTAACCATGAAAAGAAAATGATACATTTCAAAGTTGTTGACACGCACAAAATATTGTACTAAGCTTGGGTGGTATGCTTTCCGAATCTAAATAATTCTTAGATATAAAAATTGTGAGACTAGATACATTTTGCATGCAAGGAGTTCAAAAGCATATTCTCTTGTGAAAGACATCTAGTAGAAATGTCTTTTTATTTGGATAAATATATCTTATATTATTTGAGAAAAAATGAATTACATCAACTGAGAATTAATGTGATATGACGACACTTAGGCTAGATTTAGGATTTTGAAATCCTTTGCAGACGTAAAAGAGATTTTGTAATTCATTATAGGGTTGGGACAATTGAGCAGACTTTACTCGTAATCTTTACTCGTAATTGTGTATGACAGTTCAACTTTGAAATTGATTGTGAACTCAACCACAAACCATAAATCAACATCACAAGTTCACCATGCACTAAAATAAAATTGGAAAACTAAACAATCACATGCCCTAGAAATCTATTTAAGAAGCGTCAGGCCATCTGAAACCTCACAACATAGGTCAAGAATCAAATTGGAAAGTTGAATCACTCAGTAACTAATCTAGAAGTAAATTTTTTTAAGGAATCCGATTCTAATCAATTCAACAATATGTTAAATGATCTGTTTAAAACTTTTTGAACCATTGCTCCATCCTGATTATTGATAAATACATTTGCAGTCTTGCATTGAAAGTCTCACACAACACAATTCATCTATGAACTTGGCCAATGGGAATATGAAAAATTGCTTCTTATATCTAGCATGATGATCATATGTATTATACCCTACTCAAGGAAAAAAGAGGAGCTATTGCTAGTGACATTACCATCTCATGTTTTTATTAAGTGTGTAATGGTTCTTCACTCATCTCACTAACCAACCAACTATAATTGAACATGATATGGAAATTGAAACAAAAATAGAAGAAACTTAGATCCATAGACTAGCTTGGGTGGTATACTTTCTAATTTAAATAAAGTTAGAAAACTTGCAAGATCGGATATACTTTACATGGGAGGAGTTTGTAAGCATATTCTCTAGAAGGTATCCGATAGAAATTTCATTTTTTGGATAAAAGTTACTTGAACAAATGATCTACATTAGCTGAGCATTATGCAATCTGAGCAAATCTAGGCTGGATGTAGGATCCATTTATCTGATAATCACTTTCATAGTGTTCATATGCTTTATTTCTGTTAATATGAAGAAACATGAGAAGTAAAAGGAAAACAAGACCAAACTTTTGACCATATATATTTTGAGTTGCAATTTCTTTTAAAGAATAACTTGATCACTAAATACTTTGCAAGATGTTGCAGTATAGAGTGAAGGGTAGTTACAACAACATTAAAGAAACCTAATACATATTGCATCAAAGATAAGTATGCATAACAAGATTTGATCCTCACCTGAGCCACATACTCCTCAAAGTCATCAAGCTTTACACCCTTTTCCTTTTGAATTTTCCTCCTAGCAGTATACATGATTGCTAATGCTTACATGAACTTTGCTTTTCATTTTGAGAGTTTGAATATTCAAGCTTTGAGGTCCCAGTATCCAAAAAATTAAAAATGTTAAGGAATTTCAAATTGTTATCTAGATACTCATCAACCCATCAAATAATGATTTATACTATTGTTGAAATTATCTTATTCTAACATTAATGGACTGTCCTATAAACTTGTGATAGTCACCATTTACTAGCTAGCTGTCATATACCCCCTTCACTGTCATCATACGCTTGAAACCCCTTGCATTGAGCTAACTTCCTTGCCATGTTGACTATATTTAGTGCGACAGTCCTATAATAGCATCAATAAATGTCCTCGATTAATGCTTTACAGTAGCTTTGTTTATAAACCTTGAGGACTGCTGCCTTTTGGTGACTGTGGTTGAGGATCCTCTCATTGTCCATCTTCAAAGGTCTTGCTTTGTATTTTAAATTTTGAAGACTGTTGCCTTTTAATGGACTACCCTGATGAGGTTGATTTTCTTATAGTCTTGTCTTGTTTATAACTATATTGATGGGAATGACCCCTTACTTAACACAAACCTCTCTTGACTACCACTGTCTATTTACTATATGACTGTCCTGATTTCCATTGTTGACTGTCCTTTAAACTCAAATTCTGACTATGATTGTCAAGGCCTTTTTATTCCCCTTTTGTATTATGGTTAACCATTGTATTCTTTATTAACACTATCATGCCTAAAGGATTGCCTTGGACTACCATTAACATAAATCACTAGCACTTTATGCATTATATTATGATCTGTTGCACATTCATTGGTTTCCAATCAAGGGTCTCAATAAAAGGTCCTCATAAAACAACAATCACTGTCTTTTTGTAAATGAATGTCACCCTTCTAGATGACTGTCTTCTAAATTCTCATATCTATCTCATCATTATTCCTGTCTATTGGAACCCTCATAAACTCAGACCTGCCCCACATCATGTCATTTATTCTCTTTGTTAGAACTATCCTATATACATGATGAATGTCATGTGGTCTTTGAGGATGATTGTCCTTTGTCCTGGCTTTGTGACTATGTCTGTGCCCTTGTCTTGACATTTCCCTTAAAACCCTACTACCTAGGCTTTGAAAACATCTCTATCTTTCATATTTTAACTGCCCCAAACCATATGATACTCAAGTTGCTCCTGTAGCATGCTGTAACTTGAGAGGATTTCAAAGCTTAGTATCTTCCTTTCATGCCATTTTTTCATAATGCATTTAATGCTCTCATGATACCAACAACCATGGATAGAGGATTTGATTATACTAACCTCTATTTGGGTTCTTATTTATTCATCAACTAGAATGTAATTTCCAGGTTATTTAGTTTGAGGGCTTCCTATGGTTTTTCCCGTATCTAAATCCCTTAAACACACATTTCTCTTTTCTTATTTTCACAATGCATCTAGCTTAAACCATAAAACCCCTAACTGTTTCTCAAAATATCTCAAATCTTCGTTGCTAAAGGTTAACAAAGACCTTCTAGATCTTCATAAAATAGATGATTTCATAAATATAAAGGGCGTACCATTTAGAAACTACAATTTTTGGGTCTTGAATGCAAGCTGAAATTTGTCAAGCTCCTTCATGTGGGACTGGAGATGATGAATAGTTCTCTCAATGCATGCTCCTTCTTTTATTCTTGGTCATCCTTGTTGGCTCCTTTTACTCGACCTTCATCCATGCAACTGCAAAAATCCTAAATCCCCTCCTTAGTGTGAGCTTTCTCAGTTTTGCTTTCTCTCTTCCTCCATTTTTGGTGCCCATCTCAAGTTTAACTTCTCTTTGCTTTTCAACGTGAGTCTTTCCTTAAACTTTTAACTTTGCATGACTCACTTTAATTTCATATTGTCTAATTTTTATTTGTGTGACTAATTTTTAGTTGTATTTTTTACCTAACGATCAAATTAGTCATTTATTTAGTCATTTATAGTTGTGTTGCAAAAAAATAATAAAATTTAGTCATTTTTAATTGTCGCGACAAATTTTTTTAGTCATGTAGTTATTTATTTTCCAAATTCTACTAGTGCTAGGAAGCTTTTGGCCATTTCAAACTATTCCCATAAAGCTTTTGACATATCCTATAAACATGTTAGGGGAGGTCATAATGATTTGGAGAGTTAATGGCCAACTATTGAATAGTTACAAGTGTTTAAGTGCTAGTTTGAACTAGCAATGCAAGTCAAAAGCATCTAGGATATGTTTTAGGAGTCTCTTCAACCAACAACGTAGACTTTCCTTTAGCCACCATAATAGAGCAAGCATCTAGGAGTACAAGAAGGAGCCAACTCAGCTCATCACCTAAGTAGGGTTGACCCAACAAACTAAAGTAAACACTTGTCATTTTTTCCTCATAAAATGTTCCTAATGTTTAACAAGCTATTGGAAAGTTAAAAAAGGATGCCTAGGTCCATTTTCTCATTAGTTTTGACTTGCTAAAGTGGAGTATTATAACCCATTCATAGTTCTTTCCTTTTTTTCTAACTCTTGTAACTCAAATTCAGTTTCAAACCGAGGACAACATTGTAGTACTTTATGTTCATGAATAATTTTTTTTAGTCATATTTTGCTGTAAGAATACCTTTTTATCAATGAAATAAAGCAATTTTCCTTCTCAATATGCTATTTTATTATGTGCAAATTCATTATTGATGTATATTTTTATAATTTTTGTATAAATCCTCTAATATATGTCTAATTCCAACATCTTTAGGTAGAAGAATACATGTTTCTTGCAAGTTTTCAATTGTGTAATGGGTGCGAACAACTTTTAGTCATGATAAAACCTTATTTTCCTTCAAAATAGTGAAATAATCAACCTTCTTATGAAATATTGATGTATGAATGTGTGAAAGCTGAGTTGTGTAAGGACCAACTTGATCATTGAACAATTATGTGTCAAAAAAGTATTATAGGTCTAAAAAATATTTTGTTACATCACCCCATTAGCATTTAGATTTCCTTTCATGCCTTTTTCTATCTATTTCTTGAACAAGAAAAAATAATTTAGGTTAGTTTAGGTAAATTACCAAGGGAACCAACATTCTCTAGAGGTTGATCTCAAGTTAGTAGAGCCCAAAATTTGTGAGATCTTCTCATGTTTCACTGGATAACTAAGTGGAGTACTTAGCAAGGGTGCATATCCAAGTGACAACAATAGCAATAATATTTCCCCATCATTTTTAATCTTGATTTGTAATGAAATATCTTGCATAATAGAAGAATATGATAGTAAATATGTTGCAAATACTTGATAATAACTAAGAATAACAAGCCACTTTGAGGGGGGAAAACCTCCAAATATCTCCAATGAGAACACAATTTGCAATATGATGATGAAATAAGTATCACTACCTCCTATATATACTTTATTTATGCCTATGATATCACCCAAGCCAACTTAGATAGCCCTATATCAGCCTTAGGCTGACCTAAATAACTAAATAACAATATAATAATGATAATATGACTTAATTAATAGTTAAGATAGGCACAATCCAATTATTCATAACCCTATGTATACTAACATTAAGCACGTAGCATGCCCCCCTCTTTAGAGAAGCATTGTCCTCAATGATAATCAAGTGTGGATTCTTCTGAATGAACTCCTTGTCCTCCCATGTGGCATCTTCAACTAGTAAATTCTTCCATTGGATGAGATTCTCAGTGAGTGTTTGAGTCCTTAGCTTCTTTGTGCGTGTTTGAAGAATGCACTTTGGTTCCAATATGATGCTTCCTTCTTCATTGAGCTCTGGTAATACTAGTTGAGTAGGGATATTATGCCCAATTACCTTCTTCAAACAAGAAACATGAAAAATTGGATGTATCTTTGTTGTTGTTGGTAACTCCAACTTGTAGGCAACACTACCTATCTTTTGCATGTATGGGCCATAATATTTTGGAGACAACTTGTTCTTTTTCTATTGCTTTAGTAAAATTTTCTTATAAGGTTGAAATCTTAAGAAGACCCAATCCCTAGCTTCAAAACTTCTTTCACTATGGTGTTGGTATGTGTATTACTTCATTTGATTTTCTGCCATGGCTAAATTCTCCTTGAGTCATGAGAGTACATGTTGTTGATGAAGCAAGTGGTCCTCCATTTCCTAAACTCTTGGTGACACCTTCAATGATGATTTGATGGAAGGAGGCTGATAGCCATATACTGCCATAAATGGAGACATTTTTGATGAACTATGAAAGGAAGTGTTATACCACCATTTTGCTAGTGGTATCCAATATACCCATTAATATTGTTTAAATCTAAAGTGAAACAACGTAGATATCCTTCCAAACATTTATTAACAACCTCAATTTACACATTAGACCGAGGGTCCAGTATGAATAATTATGAGCTGATTAAGTACCCAAATATGAGAATACATATCTCCAAAATTGACTAGTAAAGATAGGATCATAGTCAATGACAATAAACTTAGGTGTACCATGTAGCTTTTGTATATTCTCCAAAAAAACTTTTTCCACTGTACTTGTTGTAAAAGGATGTGATAATGCAATGAAATGTGCATATTTAGTGAGGCAATCTACTACTGCCATGATGAAATTATGACCTTTATATTTTGGAAGCCCTATAATGAAGTCCATGGATACCTCTTCCCAACATTGGCTAGGAATAACTAAGGGCTGTAAGAGACCTGGTGTCTTAGTT
This sequence comes from Sequoia sempervirens, assembly GCA_007258455.2. Taxonomy (NCBI): domain Eukaryota; kingdom Viridiplantae; phylum Streptophyta; class Pinopsida; order Cupressales; family Cupressaceae; genus Sequoia; species Sequoia sempervirens. Next base: position 18,238 of record VDFB02278302.1, on the reverse strand, counting down.
GTCTCCCCTTTATTTATTTGACAAACCAAACATTCAACCACAAATTTCTGAACATCACCTTTTATCCCTTCCCCAAAAAAATCTTTCTTGAATCAATGATAAGTCTTTAAAAGTCCCAAATTACCACCAACTAGAGACTCATGCAGCTATGTGAGAATCTTATGTTTAAGAGTGAAATTCTTGTAGAGATACAATCACTCTTTATACCAAAAAGTACCTTCCAACAAAACTTATTTGGACTACAAGGATCACTCTTTAACTGATGAATGAGATTACTTGTAGCAATATCATTCTGCCACTCTGCTTTAGCTTCTACCACCCAATTTGCTTGTACTATTGAAATGACACATACTAAGGCTTCATCTTCCTCATCCTTCCTAGAAAGTGCATCTACCACAACATTCTCCTTCCCTTTCTTAGATACAATCTCAAAGTCATATACCAACATCTTAGTAACACATTCTTGTTTCTCTTTAGAAGATAATCTTTGTTCTAAAAAATATTTTAGGATTATCATGATTTGTCTTAACCTTGAAATGCCTACCCATTAGATAAGGCCTCCATTATTTTTCTGCATGAAGACTAGCTAGCATTTCCTTCTAATAAATAGGTTTGAGTTGATTCTTACCCTCCTAAATGAGAATTGCTCCTATACCATTTCCTGAAGAATCACATTCCACAGTGAAATCCTTGGTGAAGTCTAGAGTGGAAAGAACTAGAGTTGTACACATAGCCTCCTTCAATCTATCAAATTTTGCATTAGTAAACTCATTCCACTGAAAATAATTCTTCTTCAATAAATTTGTGAGGGGTGTTGCTATACAAACACAATTCTTCATAAATATTCTATAATATCCAGTCAATCTCAATAAACCCCTTAATTTCTTAATGGCTTTGGGAATAGGCCATTCCATGATAGCCTTAATTTTGTTAAGACCCACCTTTACTCCATACGAAACTATGTACATCCCAAGTACTCCACCTCATTGAGACCAAAAACACACTTTGATGACTTAGCATGGAGTTGATGATCTTCAAGAACTTGTAATGCTTGATCTCCATGTTGCAAGTTTTGTTCCCATGTATTTCTATAAATCAATCTATCATCAAAGAACACTAATACAAAATTCCTCAAAAATTTATTAAAGATAGAGTTCATCAAACTTTAAAATGTAGATGGTGCATTGGTAAGACCAAATAACATCACCAAAAACTCATAATGACCCTCGTGATTCCTAAATGTTGTGTTAAAATATCTTCTTCCCTAATTTGAATTTGGTGATAACCTGATCGAAGATCTAACTTTGTAAAATACATAGCATCATTTAATTCATCTAGAAAGTCATCAATGATTGGAATATGAAACTTATCTTTGATGGTGTACATGTTGAGCACTCTATAGTCTAGGAACATGCACCAAGTTTCATTCTTGTTACACACCATCACCACAGGCAAGGGGTAAGAACTTTGGCTATGCCTGATAATTCCCACCTCTAACATCTCCTCCATAATCTTTTCAATCTCATTTTTTTGAATATGTGGGTACATGTAGGGCCTAATGTTGGGCGGTTATCTCCTTAGGACTTGTTATATGGCATGATCATGATCCCTCCTAGGAGGAATTCCTTTAGTTATATCTCCAAAAACTACTAATTTTTTTATTATCAATGATTGCTTATAAATTTGGATGGGTGGGAGAATTAGATTGAGATACTTCTAATGAACATAATTGGGCCACAAATCCATCAAATCCTTTATTAAGAAACTTATGCATTTAATGAGAGCTTACCATTTGTAGGGATTTTTCCTTCAACCCTCTTAGCTCTATTATCTTTCCTTTTGATTAAAATATCATTAGTAGTTCTTGGAAGTTGATCTCAATTTTTCCCAAAGTAGTAAGCCATTGTACTCCTAAAACAATAATTGTTGCACCTAGGAGATAGCATAAAATCGGATATCAAGGTGATAATATCCCATAGATAATTTAATTCTATAGAATTTTCTATAACAACTAACAATACCACCATCCACAATCAAGACCTAAAACTATAGAGCTAGATTTATAAAACAATTTAGATGAGTAGCCACTTTTTGTTGATGAAATTATGGGTACTACTTGAGTCAATCAACACTGTTACTTTTTGCTTCTTTAAGAACTCACTACCTTGAGAGTTTGTGGGGTAGTAAAACCTGAGAGTGCATGCCAAGAAATTAATTATTAGTTGAGAATCATGTGATTCCTCATCTAACTCCCTATCACAATCTAATATGGGTTCCTCTTATTCTTCCTCACTTGAATCTTCAATATAAAATAATTTCTTTTCAATGCATTTATGTCCACAACTATATTTGTTGTCATAATTGAAACACAACCCTTTTTCTCTCTTCTCCTCATTTTTTTGTGGAGTCAACCTAGTAGGTTGAGGTAAATAATGTGTAGGAGATATCCTTTCTCTTACATTTTACAATCCCTTGTCACCTATTAGACAAAAACTTCTCGTCAACTTTTCTTCCCAATAATATTGCTTGCAAAAAGGATTGTGGTTGGAACAATTGTACCTCATATTTTATGCGATCCTTTAATCCACCTACAAATAGTTCCTTCAAAATTTATTTTGTCACATTCTCTACTCTTAGACAAAGGGTTTGAAATTGTTGAATATAGTCCTTGACTATACTTGTTTGCTTTAATTTAGTGAGTTGGCAGAAGTAGCTATCCATAAAGTTATCTCCCTAATGGGGTAGCAAGTTCCTCTTGAAAAATTGACCATGTGACCACAAAACCCTTCTTTCTCTTCTCCTCACATAAACAACTATACAAAATAAATTGATTTGGTTCCAAGTATAATGATGCCATAGCCACATTCTGTTGACTAGGAACATGATGAAGATCAAAGAATTGCTCCCTTTACAACAAAGTCAATTGGATGGATCCTTGCTATCAAAATTTCTCATATCCAACTTGGGTATGAATTGATTAGGCATAGGATTATTAAAGGAATGATCCTTCTTGAAATTTGAGTCAATCCCAAGGAATTCATGTCTAGCAAAAGCATTATCTTCCACCTTAATAGGTGAATCTTCACCCTTATACTTCATCCCTTGAATAATTGTGCCCAACTTCTTAGAAAATTCATTTAGGTCATTCCTAATTGATGAAATTTCACCCTTGACCTTTCTAGTTTCATCATTAGAGTTAATATCCTCAATTTCTACCTCATCCTTATTTGAATATTTCCCTAGAGTGGTAGCATTCTTTTTGCGTCTTGTTGTAGGCCCTGTCATGATGGTAGAAAACAATTTTGCAATAAATCACACAAAATAATTCAAAATAATCTGAAAGTCTTACTAAAATTTACCAAGGCCTAGGTCACACTTTCCCTAAAGAATCTCCCAAAAATTAGGTGTTTTGTAACCTTGAGAGAATTTTTTTTAGAAACACTAATTTTTCAATAAATCACTTATTTATGTTTAAATTTATCTGCAAATTGGATTTTAGGCTCCTCTATTATGTCTTCAAAACCCACTATAAATGAGGAACCAATTCTACAGGATTTGGGAGATATGCACTTTCCAAATAAATCACTATTCAAGCACTTAGATGGCTATATAGATAAACCATCAATTGAAACTTGATAAAAATTGACAATAAAGATGTAGAAAATATCATAAAAATCAATAAGGAGTACTAATCAAAAAATTTATATATATTTATTCCTTTGAATAGTTAAAAACTTCCATTTAAAAACCACTAAAAAATGCTAGGTTATAACAAAAAATCTCTAATAAGCATGAAAAACTATGTGACTAGAAAAATTGATGAAAACCTATTGAAGCTTATGCAAAAATGATCAAAATTTATAAAAGTAACTATGACACTCCCTATTGCATATAAATTTCATACTCAATAAAACCCAATTCACAAATGATTCCCTTCATTTTTTTCTAGCTTTTCCTTTGAGTTGCCTTCAATTTGGAATGGTTCAAATGAAACCCGCCTTAATTGTATTGCTACTCACTCAATATTTCCACTTGTAAAAACATTTCAATGTCCCTTGTATGGAAACCTTTATTGAATCATATTCCTGTTGTCAAACAGATTGCACCCGAATGCTTGAATATTGAAATTTAGCAATCTATTGAAACATTGGAACTAATTCCAGGCTGTGGGTATCCTATAAGGAATTAGACCTCTAGATTCTAGGCTGGTTCCTATTTAATTTTCTGGTTAATAACTGAGTGATTTGTTGGAACAAGGAGAGAGACTAAATCTAAATGCGAGAAACTGTAAACTTAAGGTAATGCACCTAATTGATAAAGATCTGCAATTTTGATTCACAATAAATCTCAGAAAACTATCCACACAAGTCAATTTTGACAGTCTTACCACAAAATTGATTCTAAGGAAGGCTTGAATGAATCACCTTTGAAGGAAAACAAGGTTTTCTCAGCAAAGACGAATATTATTCATTTACACAAACTTAGACCTGTGATTTTAACTATTCGAATGCATGTAAATATAAATGAGACAAAGATTTTAAAGGTTTTGATATTTAAACACAATAAAACTTCATCAAATCATTCATAAAGACAGCCAAATGACAAGGCAGACTTTAATTTTACTGTAATTTGAAGGAATCTTTGCAAAAAAACATAAGTAAACCTATAAAAACACTACTATATTAATCTGAAAGCTGAGTTACATGACTATTCGCTTTGCAGTATGCCAAGGCTGAATAACAAGAACTGAATTGAAAAAGATAAACTTTTTCAATATATACAATGAGAATGCACTTCAAAGTGCATGAACAAGCAACTGAAAGTCAATTTCAGTGAGAAAGTGACAATTCCAAAGTGAAAACCGAGCAGAAGTAAAAATCCCTGAAAATGAGGTTCAAACTCATGCAAAAATGAGTGAACTCAGTCTCGAACTTGCAGTCATAAAGCATGCAACTGATCTGCAACTCAAACTGGACTGGAAATCCCTGAAAAGGTGGGCTAAAGCATGCAAAACTGCCTCGTTCTTGTCAATTCGCCCATGCACATTAGAACTCCATCTTCATGTCTAAGTCTTCAGTTGAATCTGATGTGTAACTGAAGTAAATTGTGATTTAGCTTTACATAATATCTTTATTTGCATTTTAAGATGATGAATTAATTAAATGATTTATAACACATCATTTAATTAATCCATTTACATTATTTAATGCAAATAAAATATGAAAAGAATAAAGCTAATTTAGAAAATATATTTCTCCACTTCACGACCTTCAAGCTCCATATGTCATACTTATCATATATTTTGCACTCTTCACTCAAATAAATATCAGCCAACCACCATAGACTATTGAAATAACACTATAATCGACCCCATCAACAATATTGAAATAACACTATGGCATATATTTTGCATCTTCAGCTCTAGTGTCTATTAGAAAGGTCGACCACACCCCATCATTAGGCTCATTGACTTAAAAGTCATGGCCACGGAGAATAAAAACACAAATGATTTTCACTCAAAAGATAGTCAAAAGAAAAATCATCGACCCATGAAGAAAAAGAAATATTGAACCCTAAAAATCATTATGTTTCTCTCTTGACTTGGAAAGAAGCTTCATGAAGAAGTTGTTGGCAGCCATGGAGTAGGGTTTGAAGCTTGAAATTGACCATGAAATGACTCGAATCTGCACTTTTTTGAATATTTTCTGAGCTGAAACTTGCGATTTTCACATGGTAAGTTCATTCTTTACCAGTTGAGGTATCTTAACTCCATTATATAGCATTTTTAAGGCTTTAAAACCGCGGCTGAGTTCACTATCTGATATATTCTATTACTTTCTTTTCCCTGTTGTTTTCCTTGGACGCCATGGCTGTGATTTACCCTCTGCTGTGGCCGCTATATGAATTGAACTGGTGAACACATGTCAAGAAAGAACCTCTGGAAGTATATGGAAGCGTTGGTAAGTTGATTTCCTTTCTTCTCATGAATATTTTCCACCTCTTTCAGGCCGCGATAATGGACTTTCTTCTGGATATTTGCCAACTGAATCTAGTTTTGTCTTCTATGTAAGCTCGCCTTTCTTTTTATGCTTTCTGTATTCTGAAACAATCTTTTGGCCTTGAGGCTACGGGTTTAGCATATAGTCTTTTGACTTTATTTTCATTTTGCTCCATATTACTGTGTAAACTAGCCGCCAATGGAAGCTTGATCTGGGCGCTTGGAGTCCATGTAACTACTGGTATCATTGGCTTTTTATGAAAACTCAGTTCTGTATTACCTCCATGACTACCTTTGTTTCTGATTTCAAAAGACTTAGTATAATCTTTGACTCTACAGGCAGCTTAATGCTCTTCCCCGTCAAATGTTCACCTGCTCCTCCTGAATTCTATCCTCTGTACATCACATGCTTATACAAATAAATAAGCAACCTTGCATTTTAAGATGAATTACAATTACCTTGAAATAAAAGCATCTTAAATCACAGTTAGCATTTGAGACTGCCATAGTTGCCTCTCCATCTTTTATTGCATAGTATAAATGTTTATTGAAGACTCTACACTTAATAAACCTGTAACATGATATGAATGGTATACACACTTTCAAAATCATTCTGGCTGAGATAAATTTGTATCTAGACAACATCTCACTGTCCTGTGTAAACTCTCCTTTTGACTATTGACTATGGTTATTCATTCTTGCACAGTATGTAATCAAAATGATGACTTACTCCGGGAAAATACATCATTTACTGTCTGTCACTCCTTGCATTTGACTTATGTGGGGCTATCATTATTAAAGCAATGAGCTTATGACCACAATTCCTTTCCCTCAAAGATTTGCCATGCTCATGAATTGCTTGGACTGCATCTTGATTAATCTCATACTTGTCCATTAATATCATTTGAAACACTTGATTATAAATATTTTATATCTTTATGTGATCTTCATAGCCTTCATTATTTTTCACAATCAGAATCCTTGAAAATGGCTGAAAGTGCTATCCTTAATACTGCTGTGCATGAAGGCATTTGTCATCACCGTTCTTCTTTCAAATACATTGTTTCCAGCGGTTTCCTGTAAGTTACTTTGATGCCATTGTGATGTTCACATTCTTTTGATCATGACATCCTGAAACTTCTGCGTTTGTTTCAGCTGAAGTAATACATTGTATCAAAACATAATAGTTGTCTTATGTCTTGCTCTTACATTTAGCTGTAGTAAATGCTTGACAACTAATTATGCTAATACTCCTTTTCATTTCATGACTTTATATGTTGTCCCTGATACTATTAGACTGTCATCTCTTTTTTTTTTTTGATCAGCTGAAACTCTTGTTGATGATTTGCATTGATTGTAAAATATGAGAATGCTGCTTTTCAATTGTAAGAAACAATTATCTTGTTGAATACTTTGCTTTCCCTTCAGTATAAAGGGGCTCAATGCCTTATTAAAAATGTGAATAATATGAAAGGCAGAGCTAGAATAAGAGATGATAAATGCAATATATTTCTAATTGTTTCCTTTGAATGATGAGCAAAAATAATTGCGCAATTTGTTTTACCATGCTGAATTAGACTTCTTGATGACAGTCTTAGATGACGACTATTTCTTTCTTTGATTAAATAACTCTCATATATGATGTGAATGAGAGGTGTCTTTATGATATGCCAGGCTCTACCCTTGTGGGAGCCCGTTTTACTCCACATATCTGATAAAAATGATCTTGAACATGATGAACCTGTTGCTGCACACTGAAACAAACATGTCAGCAAAATAAAAGAAGTTGAAAGCTTCCATTGAGTTATGTTTTTCTTGATTGTCAGCCTTTCATCTGGTGAATGCTTGATTTAATGCAAATTACATTCCTGTTGGTAGCATAGGCGTAAGGAAGAATGTAATTCATCATTGCTTAGAGTACACCTCTAACACCATTTCTTTATAATTTTGTAGGTTCATGGAGCGAGGAAACGAGGCTGCAGCAGTTTGGAGATGCGACGGCTGAAGACACCAACGAAAGTGATTCATCATTACAGGAAATGATGAATTGCTCCTCTTCTTGACGCTTATGTTATTTTCAGTAGTGTAGTTTGTCCTTGAATTCAACAAAATAAAAGAAGCTGAAAGCTTCCATTGAGTTATGTTTTTCTTGATTGTCAGCCTTTCATCTGGTGAATGCTTGATTTAATGCAAATTACATTCATGTTGGTAGCATAGGCTTAAGGAAGAATGTAATTCATCATTGCTTAGAGTACACCTCTAACGCCATTTCTTTATAATTTTGCAGGTTCATGGAGCGAGGAAACGAGGCAGCAGCAGCTTGGAGACGCGACGGCTGAAGACACCAACGAAAGTGATTCATCATTACAAGCAATGATGAATTGCTCCTCTTCTTTACGCTTATGTTATTTTGAGTAGTGTAGTTTGTCCTTGAATTTTGTATTCATCATTTGATTGTCATAATCAAATTCAGTTACTCTCGTGGCTTGTGCGAGATTCAGTGTTTTTACAAAATGAATAAAAGGCATTACTATGCAAATTTTCAATTTTCTGTTTCAAATGCTTGCACATTAAAACTATGATTCAGATGTAAATTGATCTCTATGACGATCAATGAATACTTTAATCAGCAAAACTTGAAATTTTTTGTACCTATCAATGATGAATTTGATTCAGCTCTACCTGTTTGAGCTGGTAGTGAAAAATAGGTAACAGTTCCCTAAGGGGATTTTCCAAATTTCCAACACTAATTTAAATTCAAATTTTCTTGGATGGATTTGTAATTAGAAAAACTTTAGGCCTTGGGTCATGATCCTTGGTCTTCACTTTCATACATTATCTTAAAAAATTTACAATATAACCCTTAGAAATGAAAAAATTTGCTCAAGATAGAATTAGAAACAAAGTCATTGTCATGAAACTTAGCTTTATTATGTGACACATTAATAGGTGGATTGAGAAATGAAACATGAAATAAGGATATCAACATAAAATGTCTCATAATGTTACAAACAACTAATCTCCTTACTCTTCCTATTGTTTAACAATTAGATACCTCTCTTCCTCCAATTCAAGGGTATTAATCTAATGCATTATGTTAATATCACCACATTATTGGGCATTAACTAATATATGGATTTAAAGAATAAGGTGCAAGAATTAATTGATTCAAATGTTATACCTGTTAAGGAATATAATAAAATAAAATAAATATGTAGTACCTCCTAATTACAGATATACACCAATCTATTCCCTAAGCACAACCAAGAAAAGAAGATGAATTCTACTCCTAAAGTTGTTGTTCATCTCCCTTATTATGAGGAGCCTTAATTTTTACTCTCTTATGATCCTTCCCAATTCTATTCTAAACCTCTTATGTTATTGTTCAATTATTTTTTTCGACATCCTTGATGCCCAAATTTCTCCTCTTCTACATCTCTTAATCTCATCATATTCTCTTCTTCTAAAATATTATGAGTGGATATCATGGATCCCTATAAATTGAAGCCTTAGTAATAGACTATAACAATGATATGATTTATGTGGACCCAAAAATTATCTTTAGTATAGTGATAGAGGAGCATTTATAGAACATCTACTATCATCAAAACTCCTATTTAGATAACTAAAGTGCTATAGTAAAACTTTCATTTATTCTATAGGGTACAACATTATGTCATAAAATAGTCATTTTGAAGGCTTTGGAAGTGTTATGTCACATCATATCCACTTCCAACTAATTTTATATTATTTTGGGTCATCATTGGGTTGACCAAGTCCAATCCATAAATTCTATGGTTCATTAATGCTTGAAATTCATTCACATTGATGAGGTGATCATAATGCCACAACACGAGTATGGAAATATCTAAAAGTTTGGGAAATTATCTATTAATTCCTTGTTATTAAATCCACATGTCCCCATTTTGCACCCCAAAATACAATTTTTGATCTCTTTGTTTCTTATAGGGACTAGGTAGGCCACATCCTTGATAATGATCCTGAGTGTGGTATCTACCCTCTTGAACATGTCATTCCTCCAAAACATGCCCATTATGGTTTTAATATTTATTATCCTAGTCCCCACATGCACAATCCTATAGTGCATCCACATGTCATGCCTAATCTTGCTAGTCATTATTCTAGACCCCCTCCCCAACCTCAACCAAGTTACCCACGTAAATATATGTAGACTCAAAAATCCTCTTCCTTCTCATTCCACCTTTACCTAACCTAACCCAAACCACTTCCTATGAATCAACCTAAAACTCATGTAGTTACCCTTCCTTCCACTCTTTCTCCTTTCCTTCATATGCCTAATATCTCTCCTATCCTTTATCCTCCTACATGTATTACTATCTTCCTCCTCCAAAACACTAAGCTTAAACCCTATTTTACCCTAAACTTGGCCTCTTATAACCTAAACATGAAGTTATCACCCCTTATGAAGTTGCAATTACACTTCCCAACCCACCTATTGCCCCTAAAACATCACCTTCTTTACTTTCTACTATATAACATTTACAACCTTATGTGGATCCTCCCAATCTTTCTAGTGATATTATTATTTATGAGAATATTTATATTCTTATGTATAGCCCCACTATTGTATTTCATAGGATTTTCCTAGTCCTGATGTTAGTGTTGTTCATTATAAGGACCCCTTTATTCCTCCATCTTATTTTGTGATTATTATTATTGTGGTGGTCCTCCTACATTTTCTATTGTTCCACCTCCTAGAGGCAACATGTTACAATCAATAAAAGTGTTCCAGCCTCATATTTAATATCTTTATTGCTAGCTTTGCCATCCATTTTCACCTCTCATTTCAATGGTTGATTTTGATTTTGTCCCTTTAACTACATACTTAGCTAATAATTTTGAGGATGACAAGACTTGATGATTATTATATAGATGTCATTCAATATTATTTGTAGGTATGTCTCATGTTTATTGTTCTTCACTATTTTTGGATGATGTATTTCACCTTGGAGTACATGCTAACACATTATGAAGGGAAATGGTTGATGTTTTTCTATTGTACATATTTCCTCTCTGTCTTCTCTAGACCGTTCTTGTGTATATATACCTTCCATTCCTAAGTATTCAAGACAATGTTGAGCATCAAGATATTCATATGTTTTTCATGTTGACCCAAATATTTTAGGCCTATTTTATGCTAAATTTATAATTTATGTCACTTTTCTTCTTTTGCATCCTTAATTTTTTGTTTACACTCAAGTTATGCCTTTCCTCTTCATGTATTTTGGAATTATGCTAAGAAGTAGGGAATAACACTTTTTTCATTTTGACCCAAAATAATATGACTTTTTAACTTATTTATCATTCTTAGTCTTCTAATTCCTATTTCTTTCCACTTTATGTATCATTTGTGAGAATAGAGGTTGATGGTCCTAATTTAACAATAATAATATTAATATCCTATTAAGACTAACTCCATTCTCTCAATCCCTTTGTAATCTATTGTTTGTGTCTCCTATGATGTTATGTGCTTGTATGCTTTGCTATTTATTTTAAATTTTTTTTTTTTTTTGATACGTGATTTTCTAATTTTCTTTTTTATCTCCCATTTTCAAATTTATTAATTATCTTATGCTATTATTCTTCTTATTGATTATCATATATTATTCTTCTTAAACACATATATGTTCAATTCTTGCTTGTATATTATATATTTCATATATCGTATGTGAGCATTATATTCCCTGTTTTACTTATGTGTAGTACTATGGTAGACATATACAAACAAATACACATATGATATAAATTCATAATTTTATACATTCTATTCTTATATGCATACTTCCTCCTATACTAAACAACATGATATGATTCATTATACAATTAAATACACCTACCCTTTCACAAATTATAGTATGATATTTTTTTCCTCCTCCTTTCTCCCTTCCCTTGAGAGTATATATCTTTTCTCATACAATGGGGGGTATCACCTTAACAAGCTTGTACTCCTTTCTTATGCTCACTTTATCTTTTCTCATGCATATTACTATTTTATTTCTCTTATATGATTTTTGATTCCTATCTTGAGCATTACTTGTTTTCCCATCCCTTAAAGGAAAAATTCTCTAATATCTACTAGGGGAATCTCCCATCATGTTCCCCTTTTAAAAATCTATCTTCATGTCTTATACCTTGGAAAAAATTCCTTTCTTCCTTATCCATTTACATTGCCATTTTATTTTATTTCTACCTTTTTGGTCAAACTAGGGACCTTTATTCATTAGATATGACATTGCTATAATTTCTTACATATTAGTGATCATGACTCACTCGACATACTAGTTTTTGGCTCATATATAGCCTTATGTTTCCTACTCCTACTTAAGTGATCATAAAATAATTGTTTCTTTACTTTCTTGATGAAACCCACTCTTACATTGATTCACCCCTCCTATTATTCCTCACAAAGGAAACAATGAAAATTTTATAAGACTGTTTCCTCAAAGGAAAGCACAAATGAACAAGCTTCAACATTCATTTTATGGTTATTGTTTCTTTTGCTATAAGTTTGGCCATAAAGTGGTGTATTGTAGAGTTTGTGCAAGGAAGGATTTTAGTTTCTTAAAGAGGAACTATAATCCATTTTCTCCTCTAATTGATTACAAAATTATGTGATACAAGTGCAATAAATTTGGCCATACTGCATGTTCTTGTAGAAGTAATTTTGTGGAACCTCCAAAACAAAACAAGGAGGATGTTCATGATAGTCTAAAAGATTAATCTACAAAAGTTTGGAAGAAGAAGCTAGAGCATGAAATGAAGGAAAAATCTATGCTAGTGCAAGCAACCCTTCATGTGAAAAATAAAGGAAATTAGTGGTATATAGATAGTGGGTGCTCAAGCCACATGATAGGGGATAAAATAAATTTCTTCACTTTGAAGGAAACAAATGGAGGCATTGTGAAGTTTGGAGATAATGCTACGATAAGGATAACAAGTACATGCACTCTTAGTTTTGACAATGAAAATAAAAAGACTGGAAATTATTAAATATGTCCAAGGGTTGAAGAATAGTCTTCTAAGTGTGAGTCAATTGTGTGATCAAGGGCACACTCTCACATTTCATCCTAGTGGTTGTGAAAATAGAAAGAAAAGAACAAGGAAACTTGTTGCAGATGCTAGTAGAATTGCAAACAATCTTTATATCCTTAGTGAAGTCAAAGGAGAAAAGTGCTACATGGCACAAGAAGATGAGAGATGGTTGTGGGACAAAAGGATGGGACATTTGAACTTTGAAAATATTGTGAAGATCAAAAATAAGCAAGCCATAAGGGACATGTTGAAGATAACAAAGCCTCCCAATACTATATGCAAATAGTGCCAGTTTGGAAAGAAAACAAGGATGAGTTTCAAATCAAAGGAGTACTCTACATCAAAGCCTTTGAACCTAATACATACTGATAATTTATATGGGCCAACAAGGACAAAAAGTTTGCAAGGTGAGAGTTATTTCATGCTATTAATTGATGATTATTCTAAGATGACTTGGATTACATTTCTAAAAGAAAATATGAAGCTTTTGAGAGATTTGAGGAATTTAAAGCTTTGGTAGAGAATGAAATTGGGTTAAGAATCAAACACCAAAGATCTGATAGAGGAGGAGAGTTTACCTCAAATGAATTTATATTTTTTTGTGAACAACATGGAATAAAAAGATAATATTTAGCCACAAGAACTCCACAACAAAATGGAGTTGTTGAGAGGAAAAAAAGAATAGTTCAAGGTATGGCAAGAGATATTTTAAATGAGTCTAATATTTCTAGCACCTTCTGGAGAGAAGTGGTGTATATGATAGTCTAGATTTTAAACCAAGCACAAATAAGGGTGAACAATAGCAAAACACCATATGAACTTTGGAAGGGAAGGCCTATCATGCCCAAATTTTTGCTAGAAAAACCCAATTATTTTTTAAAACCATACATTAAGCTAATTAACCACTCCTAGTATTCGAGGGGAACACTAACCATGGTGTACGTTGAGTGAAAGAGAAGAAGTTACTACAATTAATCCCACAAACAATTTTAACTTTAATTAAATCACCATCAATTAATTGACATGCAATTCATAAAAATAATGTTAGCATCAAGTTAAAACCACAAGCAATGATAACTCTATCTATTGACTTACCCATTAATATTATTATTATTAATATTTTCTATTAATGATCTTCTATTCTTATTTATTTAGTTTTTTTTTGTTTCTACTTTAAATAAATAAAAATAATAAAAATAAATAAATATTAATATAAACTCTAAAATTAATTATTTAATGACAATATTCCACCTCTACCTTATAATCGTTTAAATAAAATTAATCAACACTTAACTATTATTATTTTCTTATATCAATATTTTATAACATCATTATTTAAAATTCATAATTAACTAATGATTGATATATATTACCTTTAAACTTTAAATTTTCTCTATACAAAATAAATAAATCACAAACTAATACTATTAACCTTAAAATTTCACTTTATAAAATTCAGAAATAATACTTTCTAACTTTCCATTTTCTTCAATTAAATACCACAATTATTCAACTTGTAAAAGAACACATATATGTTTTAAACTAATAATTGGAATGTTTCCATAATTTTCTAATATTGAGAGTTAGTTTTTTTTTTTTTTCTTTTTAATATATATGAATTAAATACCATAATTATTCAATTTCTAAGAAAAGACATATATATATATATATATAAATCTAATAATTGAAATCTTTCCATATTTTTCTAATTCTTCTAAATTTTCCTTTTTAATATATATGAATTAAAGAAAGTGGGGACACGTAGAACATTTTTGTAAATTTTCCTTTTTAATATATATGAATTAGAGAAAGTGGGGACACGTAGATCATTTTTTTTTTTACAAGAATAATTAAAGGAGTAAAAGTTAAATTCATCCCTCTCTTTCTTACCTTTGTCCACATTGAGTAAGAATTTTTAAAATATTTTTCTTTATCCTAGCACTGACAACTATGGTGATTCACCCAATACCTCACGAACTTGCATTGATGTCACGACAGGCTAAGAGGAGAAAGGAGGAAGGGCTCATCTGTTTAGAGTTTAACTTTGGTTGCAGAATTTTTTTAAAGGTGTCACCTAGACTGATAACGCAAACAATGTAAAAATATTACTTTACCCCATTTACAATTGCTTATATTTTGAAAATATAAAATTGCAGGTATGTGGGCTTAATCAAGCCTAATACAAGATAACATCAAATTTCAAAATGAATAATAAAATTATAATTTAATTCACCAGAATAAATTGCTGCGTAATTGGATTCAAGAATATCATCCATACGTTAACCATACATAACAATCAACAATAACAATACATCTGTATTTATTATTTAGCTTTAATAAATATAATCAATCAATATATTCTTTTTCTTTTCTTTTTCTAATTTCCTATCATTATAAAAAAAATATAAATTATAAGTAATATGTGATAGTAGACTCTTAATAAATAGCTAACTCATATTTTTTTTATATATATTAAGTCGAGAGACATTTTACACTCACATGTGTACATTTTTATTCTCCCCATTTAAATTGACGTCTATTAACCCGTCACAAAGTAAAGTATTTATCCATAGATTTATGCTTTTAAATTAGATTTTAAAGTAGTTTACATACTGCGAAAATTTCCTCATTTTATCGTTTTGGACAAGATAATCTTGAATATTTTTTTAATATCAATTTTAAATTTTTATTTAATTGTAATATTATAGTTAAGATTTTTTTAATATGTAAACTTTAAAAACATGCATTATCATCATCTTTTTATAGTTTTACTATATATGACATTTTTCAAGAAAATATAATATAGTATTCTAATTTATAATAATAATATATATCATTTTATAATATTTGTTATGGAAATACATATTAATTTAGAATATTTTCAAAAAACTAAAATATACATTTTTTAGAATATAAATGATTTTTAATTTATAATATTTGTTATGGAAATACATATTAATTTACAATATTTTCACTTGAATATCTAATACAAAATAAATAAATAAATACAATATTATATATATAATGATAATAATGAATACTTTTAAAGCTTACACATAAATAAAATCTTGAATTTAATATTACAATAAAATGACAATTACTAAATTGATATTAAAAATTCAAGAGAATCTTCTTAAAAATCTTTTAAAAATTATTAAGATAATAGATTGTTAAAATCTTGATAAGCTGTTATTTTTAATATTATTTTTAGTTTTAAAGCTGTTTTAAAATTGTATTGCCAACGTTTCATTTCGTACATAAACTTATGTGAACACTACCCTTCAACTATACAATGCACAAAGAGCTTAGAGTGCATGTACACTATTTAGCTACAAACAAATTTGTCAAGTGTATGTTGTATGAATTGTACGAAGCTTCACTTGGTAATGCAAGCTTTAATCGTGGTTTACTTTATGCATATTGGATTGATGATTTGCTTGGTTGCATACTACTGCAAATAAGATCTGGATCTTGTTTTATTTTGTTCAAAACTGCCTCAATCAATAGTAAATTATTTTAATGACACAAGTTTTGTATGTAGTTGGAGTTAAAAAAGAGATTTAACATTAAACCAGAGGCAACCATTTTCGAAAAGGGAGAGACAAAAGTTTAGATTGTGATTGAGAGAGGGGAACAATTGCAGATTGTGTAGGTATCTGCATTTCTTATTTTACTTGTAATCAATTGTTTTTTAATCGTAATACGAAACATAATGATTTGTTTTTCCTTCTTGATATTGATTTGAGTTTTTGGATTTGAGTTATTTTCTCTTTTAGAAGTTTGTTTTTTGTTTTTTGTACCATCTTCTAACAAAGTGTTTCCAGTATAATCTCTGATATATATGATATAACTGTTGTCTTTAGGGTTTTTATTTAATTTCTTAACTTCTTATGATTTTTAAAGATATCGATGCTCTCATCCTACAAATCTGAATCATTTTCTTCATTCATACTAGAGTGATCTGTTATATAAAATCTAGAATGACTCCATTTCTGTAAAACTATAAATTGACCTTCAACTTGCTTGGTTTTTGCATTTGCATTTGGTTGCCCTGGATATGCAGTAGCATTGATTCTTGTTGTCTTCAAGATTTTTATCAAGAAACAAATACCAGGGATCAAAGTACATACCTCCAATTCTATAACAAAACTCTTCAATCTAACTTGTTTATCTACTTATTTAGCCTTAAAATCTTTGCAGTTTAGGTTCATGGAAAACAAATGTGGCTCCAGAATAGAAAAGCCAGCTGAAACATGAACCCCTATATGACCCAACTTAACAGTAAATGACTTCAGTTATTTTTTGTAACATTCATACAAATATAAGAAAAGAAGATAACAAATGCATGAAGAACATTTTCATCTTTATGCCCTTTTGATTTGTCACAACACAATCCAAAGATGGGATACAATTAGAGAAATAAAATTTAAAAAACAATTTATAATATGCATTTTTGGGTGGGAATGAACTTTCAAGAAACTTTTGGACATAAGATTTAAAGGTCTGAAGGCAAATCTTTTAGTATTACCCTCCCACATCATTATATATATCTCTATTCAAGCAAACAAATTAGTGGTTGGGGTATTTTTTAGAGTTTAGATGTATTTAAGTTTTGTAGGAATGACATTTTTGTTTTTAAAGTTCACTACATTTCTTAAGCATGTAATATATTAATGCTGATTTTATTTTAGTTAAAATGGGTTAAAAAAAGAAAAAGTAGATCTTTAATTAAATAAATATCATTATTATTATATAATTTTTTGGTAATTTATGGACACACATCATACAACCCACTATAAATATGCATAAATTGACATTTAAATCATTCTTACTTCTAGCCATTAAAATGCAAAACTGAATCTAAACAGTAAAAAATACCATTACCTGAATATAAGTTGTTTAATTTTTTTAATGTATTTTATTATTTACAAACTAGCATATATATACTTCAATATTTTTGGTATTTTTGGATGGAGGTATACCAGACAATTGCAACTACATCGGACAAAATCACGATGCATGTGGGTTGAAAACAAGATTTTTCAGAGCGTGGGAGAAGGTGTGAAAGATTTCAAGGAGGGAGATCATGTGTTGCCGTTATTAACAGAAAGTGTGGAGAGTGCATATACTGCAAATCACCAAAGACTAATCTGTGTAAAAAATTCA